>APFE031211769.1:149416-173489 GCA_000404065.3 Pinus taeda | reverse complement strand
TAAGAAGAAACTCAACAAAAAGTAACCGCAAAATTTTGCTGGCTGAAATTTATATTCCTGATCCCAACTATGGCGACGAAGACCAAAACACTGCGAACGGCAATCAGGATTCATGACATCGTATAACGTCGCAGATCAGGTTTCTGGTAACAATGTAGCATATAGTTTAACAGATAAAACAAGCTCAGATTAAAGCTTTGCAGTTTCCAGAAAAACCCAAAATAATTTGTAACATCAAATAATTATTACCTCTACATATACATTAAGCAAACCAATGAACATGCGAAAACTAGATTAAAAAAAAAAAAAAACAAAATTCAGAGATATTTTCGTATGATAAGAGTACCCATTAGACCGAACAAATACATCAAGAATCTAGTTTGTAAATTAAATCCGGAAACAGCCCAAAATATGTCCCAGCATCAATGATCGAGGATTAGTTATATATATTTTTATTTTGTTAGAGGTAAGTTATGTGATGTACCCACCAAAAGTTATCTGATGTTTCTAGAGGTTGTAGTGGAATATTACGTACTATGAATTATTGTTATGTTGTTTCATATTAATTGTCACGTAGTTAAGAAATAATATGTTATTAAATAAGGAATAATATGTTATTAAATAAGGAAGATAAGGTCATACTTAATCATCCCCATTTTGGATCTAGCTTGCATATAAAGGGAAGTATATTATAAAGGGAAGTATATTATATGTCGTAAGGTTGTTTTATGACATTTTCTTAATACATACATTATTTGTTTGAGAAATATTCTATTAAGGGTGGCATTCAACAAGCTTATACGGTCTAGAACCATCATAATAGTTTCTTAATGATCATTTTCCTAATTTCTATTCCTTAAAGAGTGTTAATGCCAACCAATGTTATATGTTATTTTATTGTAGTGGTCAGGGTTTAGTTGTCATGCTTTTCTTTTTGTTCTCTGACTTCCTTACTGACATAATAGCAACGCCTTCCTTAAGAGTATTGTGACTATCTTAGTAAGACAAGGGAGACAATAAGTTAGTAAGAGTATCCTTGCTCATAGTGTGGCTATCTCCCTAGAAGTCTAGTGATTTACACAAATTTGCCACATCCTTCTTGACCTCCTAGACTTAGAAAGTTATTTGCAAATGGATATTTTTTTTATTTTTTTAGTCCAAATGCTTCTTTTCCAAATAAAAAAGACAACTTCTATTCTAGTGGGTTTCCATGGTGCACCAAATTCGATGGTTCAAGGGAGTTTATGATCTAATAAGGCCACTTCCTAGGGAATATGAAGGAATTGGGTACAAAGCTTACACACCTTCTCCTAAGAAAACTTCACAAAGTCACAATATGATAAAAATGTTACAAAGTTTTGTTTGTTTCATAGATAGAGCCTTTTTCCTATGGCAATGCGAGTTGAATTATTCTATGCTCTACTACAAGTTCCCCAAAAACAAGTACTAAATGAAAACTTTATTTTATCCATTAATGGCTTTGATGCGCTTTAAAACAAGCATATGTTGATCTATTGCTATATCTAATCTAATGCAATTTTGGCTTGTTATTGGGTCCCTCGAGCTTTGTGAACCTTGTAACCTGTAAAAATTGAAAGAGCTTAGCTACATAAGCATGAAGTTCCTCATCAAATAGGTTGAACTAAATTTTTGCTAAGCTATTCAAATCCATCCTTCTTACTGGAACTTATCACTACTACATCAAGGAGGGTTTTAAGACAATACTTGAGACAATTTTTGGGTAAATTGTCTTAACTTAAGATATAAAAAAAAATTGTGTATTGTCTTTAAGCGGGTGTCTCAAAAATTATTGTCTTAAAAAATAGTGTCTTAAAGATTATTGTTCTAAAAAATATTGTTTGAAAGAATATTGTTTTAAAGATTATTGTCTAAAATAATATTGTCTCTATAAAGACAGTATATAACACAACCATTATTGTCTCTTAGGAGACAATTTCATTTTTGTCTCACTGGAGACAATTTCATTTTTGTCTCTTTAAAGACAACACATAGATTAGAGACAATGTGTATTTAATACTAGTTATTGTCTCTCTAGAGACGATAAAATTTTTATTTAAAGATCACTTTTGTCTCTTTAGAGATGATATAAAACAATGAATCCAGAAATATCTCACCATTGAAATAAATCGATATAAAAAACATTTAATTAAAAATGAACTACAAAATTATTGATTAATTCATGTTAGCACGCAATGGAATCGAACCACCAACCTCCTGCTTGTAAAGCAGATGCTTTTCCATTGAGCTAGCACACTTTAAATAATTATGTGAAGAGTTATGGGAATCCTTAAAATTACATTTATAGTCATTGATTTTAATTTAAAGAAAAAAGATAAAAATAAAAAACTAACAAAAATAAATAAAAATAAAAAATTGCATATTTCAATAGAGTTGAGTGAAAAAAATAAAAGTGAGTGAGAAATGACATGTGAGCTGCCTTCTTTTCCTCTTTATAAACTCTAGATGGAGATGATAAGGCATTCACAGTGCAATCAACACTTTGCTATCAATTTTTTCTTTTCAAACTTTTAAGCAGAGACTTACCTTTTCTTTCAAAAAAAATCAATTGGAAATTAAATATCATCTGCCCTTCACATATCTTTAAAAATTCTACAATCCATCAAAAGCACTTACTTTTTCAAGCCAAATTTACAAAAAATCATATACCATTCACCGTAAAATACCTGTTGAATCATCCTATCAAACACATATATCTCAATAAAATAAATAGATTAGAAAACTTAGTGCCATCACCCATCAAATCTACCAGAAGATTATATGGGAAGAAACTACTCATATCTGGGCTGAGGAGGGTGAATATCGGAGAGGTCAACTGAAAGTCGATCAACTGAATTTTTTACATGCCAATGAATGTCATTGGCATTCTTTGATGAGACATGGACTGCAAGTACCATTGAGGCCTTTAAAGCGGGTGCCTTGAAGCGATTCTCCACTGTTAGATGCTAGATTCATGTGTGGTCAGCAGCTCAAAGTGTTTGGCAGATGTAAGGCTAGTAAGACAAAGTTTCTGGCAGACGTGAGGCTGGTAAAACACTAAGTACTGTTTTGGTTTTTTGGGGACAAGGTAGATCTTCTTTTTAGGATCAAATACTTTTTATCATTTGAAATGCATTTTGCGGGATAATTGAGTGGATTTTAAATGAATGTAGTTGGATAATTGAATGAACTAGCATCTCAACTAACATGCATCCACTTCAATTTTGAATTTATGTATACATTTTAACTTCGAACTTATGAATGATTGAGTAATATGATCTTCCATGCTAACCTTGTGAAGTGATGTTTCAGAAATTAAATTTGATAGTTTGGTTGTGTAGATCTTCTGCTCAGTGTTAGCAATCGGAACTCCCTCCACACGTAAGTTCAAAAGAAACTGAAAAATCTTTAGATTTCTGTTATCATCTTTCCAAGCTAATAATAAGATTAAAGTGTTGTATGATTCATCTCAACTTCATTGTTTTTCCCTTTGAAAACTATTTATGTAATAAAACTACGGATTGAGAATAAATCTACTGGTGCATGTTATAAATTGCAAACAATAGTAAAACTATGATTCCAATGCAAATCATAATTGGTTAAGGATTTTGGCTACCCTAGATGATTGTTTCACTAGTTGCTTTACCATGCCCAAGGATTTTGTTGGGTTTCCCGCTCAACCGATAGAGACTGATAAGATTTTATTTTGCAAAATTCTTAAGGAAGGCTGACTTAAAAGATGCATTTTGTTTGCTAAATAGAGAACAAGAATTGTATTATTTTATACTGTTGTGCACTTTACTCTGATCACAAACACCATCAATTAAAACCTATATTCAAGATTTTGGCTTAAATGTCAGTTTATTTTTAAGGAAATTAACATTATGAAAATTTTACATTTATAATGAAAGAGGTGAACATACATCTCCGGATCTTACAGCCATATCTACCCACCCAAGGCCATAGAGCACCTTGTTTCTCTAGAAAATCATGGACAACCAGAACCTCTTTTACTAAAATAATCAATTAAAAGTTTAAATTACTTGATATTTCTTGTAAAGAGGAATAGTAGACTGATTTACATGCTCGTGTTTTTTATAAAAATGAAGAACAAAAACTTGCTCTCTTCCATATCTACTGCTATAAATAGAAAATTTCAATGACATAGGGAAGTTAAGTTCATCTTTCTATATCAACAGAAAAACTCAATGATATGGTGACACTAAATATTATTTTCAATATCCACTGCTGAAATAAAAAATCTCAAGGACTTAATAACAGAGTCCCTCGAGTGGAGAACATCGGAAATATTTTCTGATAGAGCTTTGAATTTAGGACATTTCAACCTTAAATAAAAAAGTCTTATGTGGTGTTATGTATATATTATGTATCTTTTCCTCCTCTTCCGCTTCGAGATCGGACAAATTATTTTGTCAGATGTCTAAGGGTTCCTGCATTCACTCTGCTGAGTATATTCAAGTTATCCTTACATCTATAGGAGCCCCCTTCTAAGGACATGTGTTTTCCTATCAAGCACGATGTATACGAGGATCTCCCAACAAGCAAGGAGATTTTCTTCTGTCCGTCCTCCGATATAGATTGCATGGCATTTATGTATGAGGTGGTAGGACCCCTCCTCAGGCCTTATAGTAGAAGATATGGCAGAGAGTCTTTCATTGGGTTGTGGGATGATTGCATTAATAGTATCATTAATAAGTTCTGTGCAGTGGGGATTGAGGTGATTCGAAAATTAGGGTACCAAGACTTGGGATCTTAAGAACAATGGCCAAAAGTATGTGGGTTCGTGAAGAGCTTGTGTTTATGGAGAGGTGAGGAGACTAATGTAGTGAGGGAGGGTGATGATCCTACAGTCAAGATTGTGGAAAAGATCTTGTGGACTTATGGAGATTTGCCCTACGTTTTAGGGTATTATGTTATTGGTGACTGTATTACATTCTGTGCCTTGAGCAAATCACATGAAAGGGTCATAAGGATTGATCTTGTGTTAATGAATCTGTCAACTCCTGCTCAGAGGTTGAAAGCTCTAGTCCCTTGCTGGCGTGTATCCAAGATTTTGCCATTGCTTGTAGACTCTTGTCATGGGCAGAAATCTAACTGTATTTATAGTGACTATCAAAGATTGGATAGAGGAAGTGGGAATATTATTGAGATAATGCCAACTCATGTTAAAAAAATATTTCCTAACAGAAGGAAATGAATCACTGTCAAGGAAATCTATGATTTTCTAGATAACAAAATTCCCCATGTTGAATACATCCATAAATATGTACAACAAGGGTTAGCATTGGTGTTCAAGCTGAGGGATTGTGCAACCAAAGCTTCGACTGTGGAACAACTTGTGGAAGCTCTGAAATTTGTGACCAAGGCACTGGTGTCTTTGCACACCCTTTCGTTTATACACAGGGATCTCAAGTGGGATAACGTGATGAAGAACATTGAAGCAGATGAGTGGTTTGTAATAGACTTTGAGGATGCCATTGGTGCACCTCAGATTTACCCTCTTAATCTTAGTGGCTTGAACCATGCTCCTGAGATGTCTAGGCTGTTCATGGGGTTAAAGTTGATGTGTGGAGTATTGGACACTTTATTAGGACAAGCGGGAAGAATGTGTCTGAGCTGTTGAGGAATTTACAGAATAGATGCTTGGAACAAGACCCAGATCAAAGGCCTTCTGCTGCATATTGCTATCATCACCTTCTTTAGTTGCAGTCTTCCCTGCCTAATTACTAAGATTAGACATTGCCAACCATGGTCAATTCCTAGTCCTATGTATCCCAATATTACTATTCATAGGATCCAGAATCACATGATTATTAAATGTTGTATTATCAGAAAATTTGATATATCTAACGAAGAACTTGTTTCATATTGTACACAAGGAAGACACCCCTTCCTAGAATGCGATTAGTTCACAATGGCGATCTCATTTAAACAGGTTGCACTGTTCATAACATTAAGCTACGTGTCATAGCCTTGATACTCGATTTTAATGGAAATAAGCATATTTCATGTTGTTCCCTGATAGGGGGATTTTTTAAAACAGGTGTTCTGATTTGTATCTTTGATATAATTCGATTTTTAATTCGATGAACTGCATGATTATTCTCTTAAAATAGAAATGATGTGTTTCACAGTTTGGTGTATCTCATTCTAGAGAAATTGAAACAGCAAATCTCTCCCTTTTTTTCATTCAAATAAATTATATATAAATAAAGCTTTATTTTTTTACGGTTTATGGTGAAGGGCAGATAATATTTAATGCTCAGTGTATCAAATAGTAATGAATGTTAAAGACCTTGTAGTGAAAGGAAAAGCACAAAAAATAATTGAGGACTCAATTGTCCATAATACCCAACTACAATTTACCCATGTAGAAGGCCCCACACAGTTGGACATCATATAATAAATAAAACTAATAATAACCTGAATGACCTGAATACAAACATCCCATGTAAGACTAGTGATAGAACAACCCAGAGTGCACCAGGACATTTTCAATTCATTTGGAGATCTAATTCTGCAGTCTCTTGAAAGAAAAAACCCTTTGCAGTTGAAACCCATTTCTAACATTCTACACAACTAGAGATGAATAGCCAAAAGAGAGTAGCTCAATGCACCCTATGAAAATTTCACTTTGTTTTCCATTTTTCTACATTATATCATATAGACATGTTATGCTCAATTGAAAAAATGATTCATCACCACAACCACAGCAAAATTTCACTATTTCAATCCACTCCAAACTTATTTCATCAACTACATAGGTTTACACACACATGCATCTTATGATAGAAGAGGAAAAGGCTCTGCTAGGTACTGGAAACTTTAGATTCAATCTCAGAGAGCAAAAGTAGAAGGAAAAAAGAAATCCAAAGTTGCAACGTCACTATATAAGTGGAGAAAGGGAAAAAAAAGTGATACAATGAATATGGGTCTTCCTCAATGTGAATGAAACTATGAAATTACAAATATGAATGAAACTATGAAATTATAAATATGAATGAAACTATGAAATTACAAGTACGTAATGTAGGAATACTCTGCTTGTCATCCGGAATCCAACTTAAACTCTATCCACTAATTCCTCCAAGAAAGCTTTCCAGCAATTAATAAAAAACGAATGCAAGAATAAGCCAACTGTCAATAACCATATAGGTAAGGCAGGTCTACCCTTCCCTAAGGGAAGGTGCCGAATAGAATTGTGAGCTTTTGTCATTAAGTCCGGCAATCTTGTTAGATCCTTTGGGGGCAGTGATTAGGCCGAGAGTACCCCAGGTGACCAAGTCACTATGACCTTATCATAAAGGTGTAGACTGTAATTGAGACCAAAAGGGATTTAGGAGTGCAACATAGTACATTGATAAAGCCTCAGGGCACCACGTCATTATGAACCTAATCGTAAACAGGCATATTGTTTGGGCGTTAGTTGGTAAATCTTGGGGTTCAAAAAATGTAATATTTTGTGCGATTGTAACTGATCAAGAACTGTCGCACAAAATATTACATTTGTTGAACCCCGAGCTTTACCAACTCACGCCCATACAATAAATGGATATGGCAAAAAAACTATAATAACTAACTTGAGGATGTTCTAGTTTCAATTTTTCCTTGAAACAATTTCTTTGGCGCTATTGGAAAAACAACATATGTAAACCAATCAAAATGTCCATATCCAAAAGACTGAAAGAATATGAAGATGAAGTGTGGGTTTACTGAGAAACTGCTCTTTTCCTCAAACCCACTCTTAAGGGTTGTAACAAATCATTCTCAAGCAGCCCACGGACAAGCAAAAATTCAATCAATCCACAGATGAACTAATAAATCAAAAAAATAATACACAGCTGTAGAGGTCCAGCAGCTCCAAGATCAAAAGAGTTATTTAAAACTTCAAGCTGTAAAAGATTTGATCATCACACCATATAAGTTTCCCATTGATTTGAAGGCCTTGACATACTGATGATGCAAGTAAAATAGGCAATGGAGGCCTGCATAAAGCATTAACCAAATATCACAAGTTTCTTTAATCAGGTTGACGCTTATCATAGTAAAAACAATTCACATCTAACAACAATAAAACCAATTTTTTCCATTTGTTCTTCACAAAATGAAATGGAATTGACTATCTAATACCCACCCAGAGCTCATTGCTCATTAATCTCTAGGGACAAGTGCATTGTGTAAACCTATCAAATAACCAAGAAGATCTAGGACAGGAGGTGGAGTTGCTGCTATGGGTACTACTTTTGATTGAACATTGGGACCTTTGGTAGGTGAAACATTAATTTCTATCTCAGTGGCTGATAATTGTTCATATAGAAGGTAACGGTTTACTTGCAAGTTTGGAGGTAACAAGGTACATTGGGAGGTAACAAGGTACAAGGTACATATGGAAAGACATATGGGAGGTAACATGTACAAGCATAAAAATTGCTTAGAAGAATATATGAGTGAGCAACATCAAGGAAAGACTAAATTTCAAAAATAAATTCTTTAATGATCTCTATATATATTACTTACCACTTTAGATAGAAGTGTTGAGTGTGACAACTACCAAAAAACCATATTATTATTAAATATATTGGAAGAAAACTCCTTGAACTAAGCATAAAATATGATCGGTATACTAGAAAAAACCTATACAATGCAAACATCTCAAACAGTGACAGATGAAATTAAGCATTTTCATTGAAATAACTTACCATTTCTCTAGTATCCATTTTAGAATCCAAACTAAATCCCAAAACTTAAAATACTAGCCATTCTTGAACTTCTTTCCTTCTCATTCTCCAGCTCAAAATCGTGAGCACCATGCTTGTGATCATAGGGCATAATAGAAATGGCAACCAACAATCTAGATGATGCCATCAGCTGCAAATTCTTCTATGCTAACTATTTATTGTAGCTTTTCTGGAGGATATAGAGCTTGTACCATGCATAAGCATGATACAAATGGCTTTCTAATATCTAAAATATCTTTCTTAACTTTGAATAGAAGATTGTCCTCATTTGAGGTTTAGGAATCTTCTTGACCATACACAAGGTCATGAATATATTCTATGGAGTGAAAACCTTCCTACATATCATATGCCATCTGTCATAAGAAATAGTACAAGGCAAAAATATATTAAAAGTAAAAATAATTTAGCTCACAGATTCTACAGTAGGTTCATGAAATTTCATTCAATCCAAAGCTTCCTCTGCAATAGGGTATTCTCCAATAATTAATTCCTACAAGATCAAACTATATCAAGCTTCCCATCTAGACAAATATAATCCTATATCTAATTCAATGGATAACATTTTAGATTTCTAGCCCCCATTCGATAGTGATACCTTCTTAAAGGTGTGCCAAAAATCTTCTCAACATGACATTATAACTATTTACATCATGGGCAATATGGGTAAACTTCCAACCAAAGATAAATAATTTCTAGAATATGATTTTACTACACATTTCCCTCATCCCATTTCACAATGGCAGCCAACAATCCAGATGATGCCATGAGCTACGAATCCTTCTATGCTAAGTATTTATTGTAGCTTTTCTAGAGGATATAGAGCTTGTACCATGCATAAGCATGATACAAATGACTTTCTAATATCCAAAATATCTTTGTTAACTTTGAATAGCAGATTGTCGTCATTTGAGGTTTAGGAATCTTCTTGACCATACACAAGGCCATAAATATCTTCTATAGAGTGAAAAGCTTCCTACATAGCATATGCCATCCGTCATAAGAAATAGTAGAAGGAAAAAATATATTAAAAACAAAAAATTTAGCTCACAGATTCTACAGTAGGTTCATGAAATTTCATTCAACCTAAAGCTTCCTCTATAATAGAGTATTCTCCAATAATTAATTCCTGCACACTCAAACTATATCAACCTTCCCATCTAGACAAATATAATCCTATACCTAATTCAATGGATAACATTTTAGATTTCTAGCCACCATTCGATAATGATACCTTCTTAAAGGTGTGCCAAGAATCTACTCAACAAGACATTATAACTATTTACATCATGGGCAATATGGATAAACTCCCAACCAAAGATAAATGTGTTGTGCTTTTTTCCAAGAAGCTTTTATTAGGATACCCTTTGTAGTTGAGAAAAGATCCTTTGGATAGTGCGATACAATCTTTAGCTCTTGCGAGGACATCTAAAAATCACCCTTGGACAATTGACTGCTAGCATCTTTACAACAATTTTTGCTCACTGACTTGATATTTGTCTTAGGGGAGTTTTCCTTGAGGGTCTTTTGTGCAACACTTTGCCTTAAGGTAAAAGTGTGTATACATTGTTGTATGTAATATTGATCTTCCATATTATCAATACAAGAAGTTACAGATCCACCAGTTGAATATGCAATAAATGCAAAATCAGACAGCACAAACTATTCACATTTTGTGTTTTCATTGAAGTTGGTTGATATTGCATTTTCTTCATCAGAATTTGTCCATATTTTGTCCATACTACTGTATTTTCTTTTTCAACAGTAAAATCTTCATCCACACTGCCCCCTGAATGAGATTTCTCCTCATTCCTTTCTTCAATCTTATCCTCATTATACATCATACTGAACAATCATCATTATAGTACAGAACAACCTCCAGATATTATTGGTGAATAATTATAGTTCATGGGTTCTCATGTAATGATTCCCAATACCAATGGAATAACATATAATTTGAATCACTCAAGTAATGAATCTCAATTTAACAACATTATAATATAATTACTTTCTACCATAAATACACATGAAGAATGCTCTTCCTTGTAGATTTCAGCACCCATGTATTGGATGGATTTATGGGAATGAAGGGAAATTAGAAAGCCAATGATCTCCTACAGTTATGTATGACCTTGTCTAGTACCTATGGCCTCTTAGACAACCAAGATCGAGCTCAAAATCACCCCAGAAAATGAAAATAATGCTCAAGGGAGAGGGAAATCACTCCAGTAGGTATAAATCCACCCATGAATGCTTAAGAACACTCCAAGTAAGGAGAGGGAAATTCTTAACAATCGTACAGAAACCAAATTAGCAACTCCTTGAGGAAATGAAACAGCTCCAGAACCGTGGCAGTTGATCTCTAACTCAGCAAGGAAGTGGATTATGAGTAACTCAGAGCTAATGCATTTCATAGAGCATCAATCAATAAAGAGTTTCTGAATGATGTTAATAGAAATTCAATGGAGAATTATTTATTTCAGCCATGAGCACAAAGACAGGGAGCACGTATACTATAACTAAGGACTAAGAATGATGATAAATCATACACCATAATTTTATTATATCTTAGCAACATATATTAGATGAGAGCCTGGCACATTGCCTTCATTGTCAAAAGAGAGATGTCCATGTGCAACTTAACCCGCGCTTCATGTGAGACTATTACAATGTAGTTGCTATGGGAAAATGAAGGAATTGGTTATGGTAGTTAAACATTGAATTGAGCTAGTTTCAATGTTGTCCAATTAGGGCTATTGCATCTTGTTACAGGCAAAGATTGCAGGACATTTCAACATTACAAAGGAAACAATCGAGGCATAACCACTCTTTGTTTAGTTAAGTCAAAGCTAATGGAGAATGATATCCAGGCGTTTTAGCCTATATTAGACCTCTTTTGGGTAGCAACCAAGAAATTGAAAAAGCTCGAAGTCTGTAATCCTATGGGAGAAGAGAAACCAAGCATAAAAGGAAGTCTACAACACTTGAAGAAACCGAAGTCTGTGACTAAGCCGAATCTCAATCTAAAGTTATCTATTTGTAGCAGGATATGAATATTTGTGGTAAAGAGTCAAGGGTTTGCTGTAGTAGCCGAAGATCAGTAATAGAGGGCAAATAGTCTGTAATTGGAAGCCAAAGTATTATGATAAAAGACTAAACCTGAAATAAGGACAGAAATTTGGAAGCTGCTTCTGACTTTGACTGGGCAAATTTTCAACTATTGACCTTCACTTAAAGAGGAGGGTTGACTTGGAGGGAGTCTTTGGTCTTGTGTTGGATATCTCATTTTGAATAAATTCAATAATAGGAGGATTGTTGGGTTTCCCCAGTTGAGGGGTTTTGCCCTGGCTTGAAAAATCTTGAAGTTTGTAATCCAACAAGAGAAGAAAAATCGAGAATAAAAAGAATTCTACAACACTTGAAGAAACCAAAGTCCTTGACTAAGCCGAATCTCAATCTAAACCTATCTATTTGTTGCAGGAACTGAAGGTTTGTGCTAAAGTGTCAAGGGTTTGCTATACTAACCAAAGGTCAGTAATAGAAGGAAAAGAGTCTGTAATTGGAAGTAAACATATTATAATAAGAGACTAAACCTGCAATAAAGACAGAAATTTGGAAGCTGCTTCTGAGTTTGACTAGGCAGAGGTTCAACTATTGACCTTGATTTAAAGAGGAGGGCTAACTTGGAGGGAGTCTTTGGTCTTGCGTTGGATATCTCATTTTAAATAAATTCAATAAGAGGAGGATTGTTGGGTTTTCCCCTGTTGAAAGGTTTTTCCCTGGCTTGGAAGCCTAAATCTCTATGTCTCGTACTTCTTTGTGTTCTTGGAAGAACAGTTTGTGTAATTACTTGATGAAAAAGAAATATTAAATAACAAAGAAAAGAAGATTAATTATCACAAGTAATTAACAAGTAAGAAAATCTACTTTACCTTTGATTTTCTAACACAGGGAGCTGTCTGTTTTTCTAGGGTGCTAAAATTGTCTTGTAGAGCAATTTTTGTATCTATTTCCTAAAGAAGCAATAGAAATTTTGATAAAGAATGTGCCCTTCTTTGATTTATAATGTACTAACTTGAAAGGTGAAACTGCTGCTTAACAAGAAGAAAATGCACACTTCTGGAATGGATAGATTAGGAATTATTTTATCAGGAAGCTCAGTACACTTGGCTCAACATGCCTGCATGATCTTTGTACTTTTATGAAACACTTGACAGTAATAGCTCAAATCACTTTAATCATATTCTAGAAAGAGTCCCTCATTTTAAAATTATATATATATATATATATAGCAACACATTCGATAGTGCAACAAGTGCTTGCGTCACCTAAAAAATATTGACTCGGAAATAATGATGTCCAAGCATCAAAAACTAAAAATTCATCCTAAAAGTTTAGATGAAGTAAAATGGGGTTGAAAACTAGGTAAAGATGGGATAACATTAACAAATTTTTGGTCACTGCATTTCACCTGCTCTCTGATCTGCCTTGATATCAGGACCAAGGCAACCAGTGCCTGCAAAAGAAGGAACTGTAACTTTAGAAGATAATGAATATGTATACAGTTCATGAAAAATTATATATACATAAGGGAATTCTATGTCCAGAGGCTTGGGTGAATAGCTGCAAAATCCTTTGACACTGGCAAGATCCATGTATTTCTTCTCAGAAATATACATCCAAAATGTCAGAGTAGAGATTGTCATGATGATTTCATGATTTACTAGGGCATAAAAAATGTATATAATGTGAACTCTGTGTCACTTGAAAACTGAGGCATGCCACCTCATTTAATAAAATTTACTATTAACAAAACAAGAAACCTATGCCATGTTTTAAGTATTCAATTTCAGTCTACAAATAATCAATTTCAACAGCTTCTCCAACCGGCTGTTAATTGGACAGATCAGAAATAGTAGGGACATCTAAAAATTAAATATCTAAGTAAAAAACTATGGTAGATATGTTTATGAGGAGCACCTTTCAGAACTGAGTTTAGCCGGTCTTGCAGACTATGAATTAGATGAACACTTAAGCAACTAAGATTTTTTCCTAATTGCTTTCAATCAACATAATGTCAATCTAATCATATATGAAAGAAAATACATCATCTTTCATTAGTGTCTAGTAAGTAAATCATGCCAAGATGGTGCAAACAGAGTGCTGGATTCAGAAACACAATGGAGTCTTGAGAAGAGTAAAGCATACATAAGAATGAAAAGTTCTACAAAGAAGTGAAGATATTTAGAATTCATAGAGGATGGTTACCATAGTATCAAGTTGGCCATCAATAAATGATGCCAACTTGCTACTATATAAAAATCATGCCATCATATTCAATGAATGCATGTCGCCTACTTTAGTGTCATGTAGAGTGAGGTTACTATGAAACTTGCCTAATATCCAGTGAAAAATAAAAATTAAGAAAGCTATTACAATACAATCTATGAAAAGAAAAGGCAGCTTATATATGGAACAAAGTTATTGCTAAAAAAAACTTATGAGAAGCAAAATTGCACAAAAAAATAGCCTTGTATATGTATACCGCTAAGAGCAGGAGAAGCCCCAGCACAAAGCTGATAAAATATATGATAAGATCATTCACGTTGTAACCGTTGCACTACTCTTTACTGTACAATACAAATAGGTCGTTTATCGCACTGTGGCTTCTAGAATATACAATATCAAATCAAATAAATTCGACCAAACTAAAATAATATGATCATGTGCTCCTCACCTTCTTGAGCAAACCTGTAGAGCAGAAAAAAGGATTATTTTAAATCACAGTTCACACATTAGGGTATAATCCCACTAAATGACCTCTCTTCATTATCCCAGTATCTGACACAAACCTATTTCAAATTAAATAGTGCAAAAAGGAATGGTGAATTCAGTTACGGAGATGTAAAATAGTAAAAAAAAAAAAAGCTTAAACTTTTCTCACATGTTTGAATATGTGCACCAAAAATTTTGCCAGTATCGTCAAAATTCATGTCAATCAACTTTCCCTGCATATAATTTCACACAATATCCTTAAAATTTTGCAATTCCTTATCTAGGATTTACATGTCTAGAAACACAATGACTTTGCTACAAACATTTTTGTCTATCCAGAATCACAAATATTCAGTCAGACACGATTGTAATGGAAAACTCACAAGTATCGCAATTTTATCTCCCATGTACTGAAATTGTTTAAATGTGAGAATTAAAAAGATTAGAACTTACAAATCTACTAGAGTTGTCATTTTTTAGTGTCTTTGCATTACAAAATGACTCCACAATAATATTTGTCTGCAATATTTTATCACCTACTACAGTCTCCTCCTTGTGCTGCCAAGTATTGCATTGGAATTTTTGCAGTTTTTATTTTGCCTGCGCCACTTTCACCAATACAATTTTGAATCAATAAAAAAACCTATTTATCCTCTAGCACAACCTTATAAAACATCAAACAGAAAAATTAAAATCCCATCATACAGATGACAAAGGAAGTAATCAAACTACCATGAAAAATATTTCAATCTACTTCATAGGATTACTTATGTGGAAACTCCTGGAAAATGCTGTTAGAGGTAATAGATCAATAGATTTGATTTATGTCTAGTTTGGACAAAAGTGACCAGTGAGACTTAGAGATACAACCCATCCAAAAATTTCTAAAAGCACAGTAAACCACAACCCCTATCATTTTAATTCTAGTATAAGCTAAGATAATTGTATTGATGTCTGACAACTTGACAACAAAAGTAGGTTAATGGGACTGAAGAGTTACAAAAACGATATGAAAGGATGGTGGGAGTGGTAGCACAACACCGAGAGATGCCAAAAATAATACCAAGGAAAAGAAGCATATATATTATATTCTATATATATAGTTATATATAATATATATATATATATATATATATATATATATTATATTATATATATATATATATATATATATATTATATATAACTTTCTTAGAACTGTGAGAAAAGTACAGTGATATAAAACACTAAGTGAGTTTGTCGAAAGGTGGACAACACAACAGAAGAACCTGTAAAGAGAGAGAGAGAGAGAGAGAGAGAGAGAGCGTAAGGAAGATAGGAAAATGGGGCCAATGATCTCAAGGTATTCTAAGTCTAATAGCCAAGGGTGACATGTGAAAACAGGGCAATGGTTCCTTGTCAGAGTCTTCTACAACCATTGAGGAGCCTTGCTGCCTACTTCTAACAACCGAGGTTGAAAGAAGTGTTGATTTTTATATTATCATATAAGACTAGAGAAATTTTCGAACAGATAATTGCTTCCAATGATACAATTTGACAATCATTAAGCTCCATAGAATAGTAAAAATAAGAGACACCAAAAATTACCCTAGGAAAACCCCAGTTCAAGGGGAAAAACCCAGCAACCTTTCCTTATGAAAGAATGTCCAATTCAATCCAATTTGTACATCAAAAATAGCATATATTTGATAAAATTACATAGACAAATACCAACCAGTAAGATAACCTCTCACAATTGTCAAGCCAACCCTCCAATATCCAATACAAAGATCCCTTCAATTCTGTCTGCCATAGGTCTCCAAGAGGTTCAAATTTCAGCCTTTTCCTCACCCTCAAATATTGCACTATTCACAGAGATAAGCTCTACATGTTTCACAGAGATAGTGTGCCTCAGATCCAAGCTAGTCCCCAGAGAGTATGCCTTAGAAAATGTGAGCTATCTACCTCATATCATCGAGCTATCTTGCCTCAGGTCAGCAAGCTATCTTGCCTCAAATAAGAGATCTAAATTGCCTTGGAGGAGAGGAATAGGTTCAATATATAGTAATTTGTCCATGCCAGGATACTGAACAGTTCCAACAACAGAGGCTAGAGCAATAGGTGCAACCAACTGACCTGTTTGATAAGGCGCTATACCATAGGGCATCTGAGGTGGACCACTGACAACCCCCATAACTGGTTGTTGATGGCCTGGGGCTTGCTGCTCCATTTTCTCACATGAGATCTCCATAAAGCCCTTGTTCACTACCACTTTCTACTCTCAATTCCTACTCCTGTTTCTTTTAAATCCATAAAAACCCCACAACCCACATTAACAATCTAGGAGAAACATGCATTACATGTACAACATAAACTGGTCCATTCTAAGACCCCTATATTTCAACATCGAGAGACCACATTATTGTTAATTGAAATTCCTAGACAAGGCAATTACTTTGCAAGATTAACTTTGTGTCCTATTGGACTTTTATTATCTGTTATATATGTTTTTCATATGATGTCTTCTTTCCTTGTGAGAGGTGGTGATGGAATTTCTCATGGTGTATAATATTTCTTTAAGAGAATTCTATGAATGACACTCAGCTTCCATGACAAATGTAAACATGCCAATTTTTTCCCGTTTCTCATTGGAATGATGCTATTTTGTTTTTGCCTACGGTGTTTTTTCCCCTAATAGGATACTAGTACTGTTTATAATAATAAAAAATATGAAGATAAAACTTGTACACTACAAATAACAATCACAGTGTTATTCATTTTACATGGAATTCTCTGATTAGACAGAGTTTTTGTATTATAGTTCGAAGTCTAAAGATTCACTTGTGGATTCAGTAAAGATAGATAATAATTTCAAAATATCTGAGAATGTGGCTATCAATCCTAAGCCAAAGGTGAGCTTAATTGGTCGATATAATTATGCTTGTATATGTGTTGTTCGATTTTGTTTATGTGTTTCCAATGCCACTTTAGGACCAAATAGACATTTCTTTTAATCTTCAGAAATTGTGAATTAGATTTTAAATTCATAGTTTTTTATTGCTTATTCATATTCTAAACTGTCCCTTGCAAAGTTTACCTTTTTGATCTCAAAATATTTGACTTACCACAAATTCCTATTGCAGGCAATGCTGTGTAACGAAAAAATACTTCAAATTCTAGGATCGACAGCCCTGAATTTCCTCTAAGATGCTTAACACTTAAATAGATCACTGAACTTCTTTAACCATTAGAACCAAGCACTTCAAAATTTATTGAAAGGTCAATACATCTTTCTTAATTATTGAAAGACTAATGAACAATGGCATATCAACCGCTCATTTTTAACATTCACGCAAACAATGCACCTTATAATCCAACACTTACCTAATGGAGTCGGTAGAGGAATATCCCACAATAAACACACATAGAGTAGCAACAGCTCCAACTAGTCTCACTCCCACTTAAATCCACTTTTTCCTATAAAAATCCAAATCCAACATTAAGAAGTAAAAACACAAAAATCCATCAGCCCAAGCAACCATATTCTTTCAATGCTACGAAACACAAAACCCTGACTCCTCTAATTCCTTCAAATACAGAAGAATGTAATAATTGTGCTTTGTAAATCACTGTTGGTTCAATTTTCCTTACTCCAGGCATAAGAAAACAACAACCTTTGCATTAATTTCTAGCGAAACTCGTGAATTTAAAATCAAATACATTGTTACTGTTCTATCGTTAGAACGCATTTCTCAAAATTCAGTTTCCTGATGATTTACTAGCTCGAACCACGAACCCAGAATGTTTCAAATTCATATTTCAGCAGTCTAAAGATCCCCCTTGATAACTTATTATTGTCCCATACCCATCTAAAAATTTTCCAACCATGGATTATTAAAACCCTCACATTCTGCGAAATTAGTCTTACTAACATAATAAAATCTTGTGCAAATAATTTCAGTACAATAGAATATCCATAGCTTCATATTAGTATTTCTAATATCTTCATTGTTTTCAAAACCTCCCTAGTAATTACTTCTAACTTTCGAATACCAACTTAATGCTACCAAACCGTAACCTCTAAAAACCATCACATTTTGCAGAACAAATTTAACTAACCCCATATAACATACAATAGAATGTCCAGCCATCGCATCATATTTAAATTTCCAAAATTTTCATTGCCTGCATACTCCTCCTAGTTACTCCTTACTCTCCAACCCTGACTTCTAAAAACCGTTGGAAGACTAACTTTGTTTAATTAACACCACAACACCTCCCATAAAGAAATTCAATTAAGTAAACTATCAAGAGCTTCATTCAATACAAATTCCCTATTATCTTAAGAGAGGGGAGCAGACAACGAACGTACCTTTCAAAGAAAACCCTGGTGCCTATGATCCTACAACTTTCCACACTTTCCGCAAATCGGTAAAACTTTCTTTTCCACAAACCCTGTATCCAAAGATTACCATTTTATTTAATATTTGAGGCACCCAAAACCCAAAATATTTTCCCTGAGCGACAGGAACAGAAAATTAAAACCCCATCAAAATTACTCTACTTTCACTCTAAAACTTAGTAAACTCTGAGAATTGTAGACAAACAAAACTAGCATAATCTTTGCCATGTATACAACAGATCAAAAAACCATTACTTCGCAAACTCAAAACCCCTTAGGGTTTCAAAATGCTACAATAACATTGGAAAGAATATTACCTTACCACTATTAACAATTTTCGAATCTCTGGGATATATGAGATGGCTGAGAGCATGGTCTTAACGTCCCTTTTTCCTATGAGGCTGTTGAAATAGATGAAACTTCGCCAGCTTCTGTTGCACATAAAGCAAAGAATGAAGAAGAAATAGAATTGCTACCCTCGTCAACCAATGATATGATAAATTCGAAGCACAAATGAAAATAGGGTCTTGCTTCGCCATCACAATATTGACTCATCTCCCAGGCAGTTGCGCGTCTATCAAAAAGACCGTTGTGCAAGCTCATGGAGTATGGAAAACGTGTCCACAAAAGAATGGCTGAATTTGGGGCACGAGAATATGCCCACTATCTATAGATCACTTTCTAACAGAAGGAAAATTGACTTGGGCTTTAAAGCACTAGTTGATGTTAACCCTACATAGACCTTTATGGTATATAATTAAATTCATGGAAATAGCATAAATCTATCTTATACTTTAAAAAGGAAAATTGTAAAAGTAAATTTATGTTAATTTTTTTATTTCAATTTTTTTTATTTCTTAAATTATGAATTTGTTTTCCTTTACAATTTTTTATACCAATTACCTCAACATTTTTAAGACAATTATATATTTTTCAAAGTGAATCATTTATTAGCCACCCTAAATGAAAAAGAGGTTGGTAAAGCTCTATAACCTATCAAATTTGTCCATAAACTTATCATATTTGTACATAATCATAAAGTTAGAATAATTTCTTGGGCATACATCAAGTACAATAAGCCCCACAAAGATGACACAAACCACATGGCACATAATCATAGAAGCCATAATGATTTGACATCAATGCACACAAAGCAAGAACAATGCATAACAATGATTATAAATTCAATCATTTCTTGGATAAGGTTAGCATTCAACAAGGGTTCGTCATGTTATGGTGCCAAACCATCATTAGTAAGTTTAAGATCAAAATTGCAAGCTGCAACTATAATTAACTTGTTGAGCTCGATTTTTTTGGTTTTATATTAAAAGAATAGTTAGGGTTAGTGTTTAGAATTTGTCATTTTAGAGTTTTAATGGATTTTTAAGTTAATTGTTTCAATGTTTTTGTGTTTTTTTTAATGTTTATTTTCTAATTTTATTATTTTATTTTAGGATGTTAATTTACTTGTTAATTGATTGATTCATATGATTAATTTTTATAAATATTATTACGCCAAGAGGTATTATATAGTTTAATATGGTAGTAATGTTGTAAAATGTAATGTTATGTTATGTTGACTCATCAACATAGCATTACATTAAAGAAAAATAAAATTAAATGTTTAGGTTGGTCATTTGATGGGTTTTCACATGTTGTTTTACAAACCCATGGTATTGCATGGTCCATCGTATTTGTCTATGGTATTTGTTATGATGAAGCATATCTAAAGGCTTTAGGAAATACATTGTGGAATGCAAGAGTACTAGCTTAGATCCATATTAACTTCGAATTTAATCTCTCTTGTTGCTTGGTAGATCTGGATTTAAAATAGATCTGGGATGGGTAGTATACATATAAGGTATGTGTATTCTAGCTACATACCCACATCTTGCATGATACATTAGTATTCTATGATTGGTCTTGAGATCGATTAATAGTTAAGATTGAATTAGCCTTAAACATGATTGGTAGTTAAGTTTGATTAGTGGTTAAATAAATGATTAACCATTAATCCTTATTAATAAATAATTCATGATTTATAATTATTATGTTTAATTTAATACTAGATTATTTAGGATTCTCACAAAACATTTGATTTGATTGACCCTGAAGTAAATATTATTATTTTATTAATATTGTAATGGAAATTATTTTATTATTTTATCATTCTTTATGACTTTACATGTTTGACTTCTTCAAATTAATTTATGGATAGAGGAATAGATTAGGGGATGATAGGGGCCATCAATAGAATGAGAGGGTTAGTAACACTAATGAGGGGGTTGGTAACATTCGTGAGGGGGGAGATAAGTAGGAGGGTTTTCTTTTGTCGAAGGGATTCTTTTGAGGGGAAGGGGGAGGATTTTTGTCTTTGGGGAACTTGTGGGTTGGAGAGGTTTTGGGTTATCACAAATAATGGTGGATTTTGGTGTTGGACACTAGAGGGGGGTTGACATGGGAAACTCAGACACACTATGGTTGTGGTTTTGACTTGGTATTAGAGGGCTAGGGAACTTGTGGAGGTATCCTAGGCTACGAAGTCGAATAGACTTTCCTAGTTGGCCGGGTGGCATATTCAGTTGAGTGGTCCCTGAAGGAGCACTGCAACCGAGGCACCATAACTAGGAATTTTTCTTGTTGTTTGGCTAAGTTATATAAATCACTCATAAGTAGGTTTTTAATAAGCTTTTAATATATTGTGTCAAATATATTGCTTGTTAAATAAACCCTTTTTTTATATGTTGTGAAATTGTAGAAATTTTGTCATAGTTTGAGGACATAGGAATGGGTCCTTACATCTCCCAAACAACTCACTTTACTTTACATATTAATATATGTTCATAGTATTAATATTGCCTAGAGCAAGGATATTTAACTAAAGCTCCCATCCTCATAGTGTAAGGAGCATATGCCCAATGCTCTAGTGAAAATGTGTCACATTGAACCCCACTTTTTGGACTTAGTCCAAAAATTTACATATAAACGTTTGTGAAAAATAGTGAATTATCAATTCATGAAAAGTTCCTATCAAGTTGAGCATAGTTAATATACATTAATTGTGGTTTTTCTATAAAATAAATAATGATTCAATTATAGTAAGTTGCTAAGGTGCAAATGTATCGTTTAAAGGGGGAACTTTCCATGTAATGGAGATAGAAATAAATTAGTTGTGAAATTGAGTAAGCTAATTCCAAAGTGACTCGACGTATGCATAAATTTAAAATAGAAGCTTAAGATTTAAGGCAACCATAGAAAGGACATTGCGTTATAGGATGCCAAAGTGCACCAATATGCTACCAATAGCCAGGGCCCTAAGAATAAAGGACTAAGTAAACAAAGACTTCTTAGTCTTAATTGAAGGCTTGCAAACACTTGTTGGTGCATAGGGGTTACGTAGGGTTCAGAGCTAAGCCAGAAAAACTCCCTTAGACATTAGCATTTTTCAAAATTTGCAAACAGGTGAGGTCTCACCCAAGATATGTTGATGGGTTTCCAAGAACATTTTATGGTTTTTAAGGGGAAAGGTCATGTAGAGATGACTTCAATTCCATGAACTATAACACACATTGTTTAAGTGTAAAGACATTGCATAATCAACAAAATAACCATTCAACATGAGTTCAATATACAACCACAAAAAAAAGTATGACACTCAACAAGGGAACATAGCTTCACATACATTGATACCATTAATGGTATTATGCCTCAACTATAAAATATCAACACAAGACATTCACCAAAAGCTATGCAATGACTCCATATTCATTCATTTATCCAACACTTTATATTAGATGAATATAGAGTAGAACATTAGGAGAGAGAATAAAGTTATGTGTGCCTTTCATGTTATAGATTTGCATGCAATGTCCTATTAAATGTTTCAACATGTTTTGACACCCATAAAATGTAGATTTCTTATCATTATCTTAGGAAGGATATGATGTCTTACATCCTTATAAGTATAGAGCGTTTCATCGAAATGTGGCCAGGGAAATGGAACAACCTTCTACTTTGTAGAAGTTCTTTTGTTCCATCTTCTACTTTGTAGAAGTCCTTTTTCCCCAAGCTAGTTGCACTCATTAGCATTGTAGAAGTTCCAAACTTTAGTGATACAATATTTGACTAGCATTCTCTACAAATTATTAATGCCATGATTATCACTTATTGATCCTTGGACCTCTTCATCTAGTATTCTAGAAATGTATTCATTTATCGACATCACCATTATTGAAAGTGAAATTTAACATCACTTGTTTTCATATTTTTCATGCATATTTGAGTAGATTCCAAAAGAGGTGTCTCTAAAAGGATGACAAGGACCAAAAAAATATTTTTTCATGTTCAAAGCACCCAATTATGTTCATAACATTAGTTTTTAAATGAACTTTGATTCCATCTTGCTTCACATGGGTTCATATGACAACCCAACTAATGGAAAAGGCCCATTCCAGTTAAGGGAATTGTAACAAAATTTGGTGCTTTATGTCACTTTCCTTTATACCAAATTCTACTTCTAAGGTCTTCCATGCTTCCTAGGAAGATGTAGTTGTTGCTACCTTGCACAAGGACTTATCATACAATGCATGTTTTGTAAGATCCAATACTAAGGCATCACATACTTCCTCATATGGGTTATTAGACCGATGCTCAATCAATTCTTTAAATCAAAGAAAAGGTTTCATTTTGACAGATCCCAAAAATTAATTTTTTTACCATTAAATTTTGGAATTATACGCCAACCTACCTAGAGGTATGCAACAACAAAAAGAAGCAAAAGATGCATAGATTTTTAGAGGTAATGTCTAAGGCTTCTGTCAAAGTGGTATGTGATTCTTATGGGAGTTTTTCAATTTCCCTTTATGCAAGTCCAACCATAACTCGTCAACAACCTAAAACTTATTTGGAACCCAATGGATTATGTATTACTTGTACATGGAGTTGGAAACTTCCTACAAAATATCATGAACTCATTATTGAATTTGTTGGATACATTCCTCAAAATTGGTTGTTTTACTTATCTCGTTCCAAGTATAGGAGTTATCTTCATGTGTTATACCATGAATATAGCTACATAAATTTGTTCCAATTGTTGGGACCCCAAGCACACCTGGAAAGGCTTGTGGCTAATAGAAATATGAAGA
>APFE031211769.1:75037-147954 GCA_000404065.3 Pinus taeda | reverse complement strand
GTTAGCAAGTTCCAAGTGTGGTAAGGAGGGAGTGATTAGGTATGCTAGGCAGTACCAAGGCATGCTAGAGTGCTAGGGAATCGTGCCAAGATGTAGCAAGTGCCAGAGTGTGGCAATGAATGCTAAGGAATGTTAGTGAGTGTTAGGGAAACACAAAGGAGAACTAGGTCAAAATGCATGGAATAAATGAATAAGAGTGTGTGATAGAGAGTGTGAGAGAGTTCTAGGTGTGTTAAGGAGGAGTGACATGGTATGTTAGGCAATGCTAAAACATGTTAGAGTGACAAGGAAACATGAAGCCAAGATGTGGCAGGTGCCAAGGTGTGCCAACGTGTGCTTGGAAGTGTTACAATATGCCAGGGAAACACAAGGGAGCACTAGGTCAACATAATCCATGGAAATGAATGAATAAGATTTTGTGGTAGAAAGTGTCAGTGAGTTCTAGGTGTGCTAAAGAGGGAGAGACAAGATATTATAAGTAGTTCTAAGGCATGCTAAAGGCCAGAGAAACATGCCAAGATGTGCTAGGTGCTAGGGTGTGCCAACGTATGCTAAGGATTGTTAGGGAGTTCCATGGGAACACAAGGGAGTACTAGTTTAAAATGCATGGAAATGAATGAATAAGAGTGTGTGACAGGGAGTGTTAGTGAGTTCTAGCTGTATGAAGGAGGGAGTGACTCTTTCACTTATGGTGAAGCCCAAACCAGTGAGATAGCTATCGATCTTGGTGTACCAAGCATGAGGTGCTTGTTTGAGAGCATACAATGTTCACTTGAGACTACACACATGAGACTCTTGATCAAATGTCTCAAAACCTTTACGTTGCTCTATGTACACCACCTCCTTAATAACCCCATTGAGAAATGCTATTTTTACACCCATTTAGTGGATATTATACCCCATCTATGTAACCAGAGAAAGAATTGATCTAATGGATGAGTACCTTGCTACAAGAGAAAATGTCTCCTCACAGTCAATTCCCTCAACTTGAGAGTACCCCTTGGCCACAAATATGGCCTTATAATTCTCTATACTTTTGTCTATTTCTTGCTTCACCTTGAAGATCCATCTCAAACAAACTATTGATTTATATGTTGGTCTTCAGACCTTTTCCCAAACACTGTTCTTTGCAATGGATTCATATTCCTCCATCATTGCATCAACCCATACAGTTTGCTCTATTTCTTCCTCAAAATATGATACTCAATCTCTATAAGCTTAGTCATAAGAGCCATGTAGCTAGTGTACCTCTCAGGTGACCTCCTTTTCTTACACAAATTTCAAGGATATCCCACATTCTCCCTCGCATCTTGCACAAGTCTATCAACTTCCTTAGTTATTTTTCTACCTTCTCTAGATGGTTTTGCTTGAGTGAATGTCTCCACTCTCTGCTCCTCAATTTGTGGTTGCTCTACAATTTCCTAAGGTTCCTCATTTAGAGCTAAAAGCTCATCTTTTTGTGCGATCTAAAGCTCCTTCTAAAGGGAGAACCACATAGCTTTCTCTTCATCAAAATTTACATCCCTTCGCATAACTATCATTCTGAGTGATGGCAAGTACACATGGTAGTTGTGAGGATTTTATGTGTAACCCACAAATACCCCCAATTCTACAGTCAACTCAAGCTTATTCCTTTGTTCTTTGGAGACATGGCAATAAACAGAGGCTCCAAAAATCTTGAAGTACAACACATCTCACTTTCTTCCCAAGAAAGCCTCCTCTGGTGTAATCATGCCAAGAATCCGATGAGGACTTCAGTTCTACAAAAGAAATGTTGTATTGCATGCCTCAACCCTCAAATGCAAAGGTAGACCTTGGTCATGCAACATCACCCTCATTGCTCCCAAAATGCTACAATTTTTTCTCTCAACCACCCCATTTTGATGTGGGTTGTGAGGTGTTGTCAACTCTTGTCGAATGTCTTCATTCACACATAAATTTTTAAATTCATTCAACACATACTCACCTCCATTATTGCTCCAGAGAGCCTTCATCTTCATGTTGGTTTCTTTCTCAACCAATGCCTTGAATTCTACAAACTTGGAGAATGTCTCATCTTTCTTCTGCATGAAGAGATCCAACACTTATGTGAGAAGTCATTAAGAAAAAGGACAAAATATTTTTGTCTGGCAGTGGAGGCTATCAAGAAAGGTCCACAGACATCATAGTGGATCCTTTCTTGGACTGCACGCACTTCATTGTCTTAATCATGGAATGTGGATTTTATTTACTTCCCCAAGGTAATCCTTTGCATACATCCTGCTGCTCAAGTGCTCCTTTAGGGAGGATAGTGGCTATTTGTTATATAATATTCAAGGTGCCATGATGCAAATGGCCAAGTCTTATGTGCTAAAGTTCACCTACATTGAGGCCCTGCACTTTCTCTTCCTTAGTGCTTAATGTAACACAATCATCCACATCTAACTTATACATATTCTTCACACAAACCCGGATCTTCTTCACCTGTCCTGTGGCTATGTGTCTCATGAATTCTATTCCTTTGTTCAAGATCACATTATAACCACAATCTTCCCAAACTCCAACAGACATGAGATTTTTCTTTAGGCCTAGAACAAACATGCTATCCTTGAGCCTAAAACGGGAGCCTCACTCCCTCTAAAAGGTGACTGTACCAATACCATTCATGTTGTACCTTTCATCATCCCCTATATTGATGTGCATCTGGAGATCTTTCTCCTCTAGGTCACTAAAAAAATCTCTACACCTTGTCATGTGGAAAAATGCACCTAATTCCAAGTACCACATGCTCCCCATCACTATGTTGGACATGCATGCAATAAGGGTAAAGTCAAGGTCAAAGTGTAAAGTCGAGGCTTCACCCGCTGCTCCTCCTAAGGTCATCTTGCTTACCTTTTTCTGTGGGCACTTCATGGCATAATGTTTGTATTCACGACAATGGAAGAATTTATTTTTTGACAAATCTTTCTTCTTTCGCCTTGGCTGGATTTTGGTTTGGTTTGACATTTCTTCCCTTTTCCCTTGTTTCCCTTTCCAACAAATGCAAATTTTTATTCATCCTTTTCCTTGGATGAGGTCCTATCTCTTGTATTCTTCCTTATTTCCTTCTGTACCAAATCGTACCATAGGTGTTTCCAATTCAGTAGTTTCTCCCTCCCTTTCACTTAATCTTGATAGTTATGCCAACTCTTGGGAAGTCCCAGAAGAGCTATGCTTCATAAGTCATCCCTTAAAATAGTAATAAAAACTCTTACAATCTCGTCATGAACTTGTGTGAACCTCCTCAGATATTGCAGGATAAAGTCATTCTTCTACATCTTGATATTTCAAAGTTTATCCTTGAGCACCATCCTTTTGTGGCCACTACTATTCTAGAATAGATTTTCAGTGCCTACAACATTGCATAAGGATTTTCCTTCCCATGGAGATTGCTCACAATGTGGTCTCGTACTCCCTCCAACATATTCTTCACACCTTGGCTACATATTTCTTCCACTGAGAAGGTTTTGGGCATCAGATTATGTTGGCTTTGTAACATCTCTCTTGATGTATTCTGTCAATCCACTGTCATCGAATACCTCCTCCATGTGATCCTTCCATTCAATGAAACTAAAGTTTCCTTCCAAGGCACACTCTAGCCTCATCCCATTAAATTTCATATTCTCAGCTCTTAAGAGATCTTGCTACACTTAACTGCAAATTCAAACCTCATAAGAAACAAGTTTGAAATTCTTGCTCTAATGTGAATCTTGCTATGATACAATGTAGAAATTATGGTATAGCTATGCAACTGCTCATGAAGTTTTTTCAAAATCACAAGACACAAACCTACTCTACTGCTCTACGGAAGTTAAGTCACAATTTAGAATAAAAAATTTAGGCATGCAATAAGAAATAAAACACATGCAAACAATATTTTTCCCAGGGAAAGCAATATGATAAAAACTCTAATGACTTCTTGCATCAATCTGATGAATATAGATCTCAACTGTGCACAACCTGTAAGTGAATAACCTATCTCCCTGCTCAGTAAGAAGCTCAGACCCAAACTTCGTCAATTCTTGCCTCTGCTTGAGCCCCTATTTCCTTGGGAAATTCCTTGAGAAACTAGGCCCTTATTATTTAGGAATTTTTCCAAAATGGATTGCGCAATTCCTAAGGCTGATCATGTGACTACATGCAACACCTGTATGCTCAAGACTAGTCTACAACTAATGTTACACTTCCTTAGAATCTCCACCATAACTGGGGAACTTGAATTATTTCAATTTGTATGCACTAGCTATCTTTGGGCTGATTGATCAATAACTAGATGAGCACTACATTTAATTGAAGTCCCACTGCACAACTAGCCCTCCACTAGTTCCTCCAACAGTTAGAAGTAGTTTAACTAAAAACAACTTGAGATAATTGACTTTGATTGCTACAAATTAGCAATCACACATGCTTAACTGAACTCTAACTCCTCCAACTCAAATTTATTGAGTAAAATGGGTGACACAAGCCATATCATACAAGTTAATTGCATCCAAGTTGTCTGTTGATGTGGAAATTCAAATTTTCTCAATTTAATCAAGGTAAAATCAAATTGAGAATTTCTTGCTGCATTTTTCAACAATCCTTCAAGTGAATCTAATCCATGTTACTAATCCAACACAACAATGTGGTAACAAAACCAACAAACGGATATAATTAGCGTTCAAAATAAATAAAATAATAAAAAAAACATATCAAAACACAATCGATAAAGACCCCGAAAAGTACTCCAACTATGTTACCACCTATCCACGTTCATCAAAAGTGACTCCATCACTCCTCTCACGATGCACACCCCCGTTGTCGGCCTCCATCGCCCTAAATCCCATTAGTTGTTGTTAGCCTCCATTGCTTTACTTCCTGGAGAACCCATCAATAGCATAAGGATGAACCCCTAATCCTTTACCTTTTTTACTAGTGCCTCATATTGAAAATTTTAAGACGAAATATTTATTTTGTCTTAAAATTACCCTCCATGTAGTAGTGTCGAATGCAGCGACATACAAGTTGTCTCTAATCTCAACAGAGATCGAAGGGACAAAAGAATAATTAATGTGTGGGAAATCTTGCAACGAAAATTTTTCGCGTTCTTCACAGTGGACTACCCCCACAAAATGAAGAGCCCAACAACTTGTTGTCTTCATATAAGATAACGTAAATGGAAAGTGAAATAGCAACATTGGTATAGGCATGATACAGTAGTAGCCTACAAGATGGCGTACTTAGGGTGCACTGTGAGAGTCAATTTCAAAGTTGTTAGATAATATTTTCTTAAATTGATATGTTTCTGTCTTAGTTTTTAATTGTCTTAAATGGGTTTCATCTTAAGTGGCATTGTCTTAAATATAAAGTTGTCTTAAAATATTTTGTCTCAAAGGTTTTTGTCTTAAATATAAAGTTTGTTTTAAAAAATTTTGTCTTAAATATTTTTTGTCTTAAAATAAAGTTTTTCTTAAAAATATTCTTGTCTCAAACTGTTTTTGTCTTCAAATATTTCTGCCTTAAAACTGTTTTTGTCTTAAATATAAGTGTTGTCTTAAAATATTTTTGTCTTAACTTTTTTTTTAAATTAAAAATTTTCTAAAAATATATTTGTCTTAAGTTATTTTTGTATTAAATATAAAGTTTTTTCTTAAAATAATTTTGTCTTAAACTGTTTTTGTCTTAAATTTTATATTTAATACAATTCAATTGATATTAAATTTTAATGTAAAATAATTAAAATAAAAAGTGACTTTTTAAGACAAAAGATTTCTTTTGTCTTTAAAAAATGTCTTAAAAGTGCCCTTGGTGTAGTAGTGTACGCTTAACAACTATGATTTGTCTCCCATATCCATGTAGGAAAGTAGTGAAATGGTTAACAATTAATGACATATTTCCTCCAAGATAGCATATGTTGCTCATCTATAACCTTGGAAGAATATTCCACACTCTTTTAATAGATTTAATGTAGCTCAAGTGTTGGAGAATGTAACCTTCACATAAATCCATGTGTTAATTTTCCTTGTGTGTATTTTAAGTGTGTATAGGGTTTTGTATTGAAAGATGTCATAGTCAAACTCTTCATTATTTTATATAGGGTTGACCTAGATTCGTGATCCCTTAACCCCTATCAGGAGGGAACGCCACTTTAAAGTGTGTATAAATACACACACACCAAAATTTTTATAAATGCATTTTGGATCATTGGTTACATGTTATCTTGTGTGATTCTTTAGCATATGGTCACCAGATATTGTGTTTCTCTTATTCATGGGTTCATCTTTTGTTCCTTGTGTGCATTTATGGTCTACGCAGATAAAGGGATTTATGATTGGTTCCATTCGATCTTTGTTTATCCCTTCAGATCTCAACAAAGTATTGGAGTATGTGTGAGCTTCTTGTCCCTTATTCAGTTGTTCTCTCTATTTATGCTTGGTATTCAACATGTGATTAGTATTTTTATTTTATTATTGGATCCCTTGTATCTTGTCAGTCCTTCTTTTGGGATGATCAATTATCCCTTGAAACACTTATTAGATGAATGTTTCAGACATATCCTATAGGGTTGATTCCATATAATTGATTAGCTATATCATTCTTTTTCATGCGCACTTGTAATGGTTCTTTTAATCTTTCCCCTCCTATTAGAGATTGCACAAAGGCTGGTGCACTTATACATATTATGGTTTCTTCTTGATCTTGTTGATATTTTCTGTATGTGGAAGAAGTCTGAAATTCTAAATTAAAGAATTTTTGGGGCTGTTCTATGGGTTTTTGTTTTCCTGGTTAGAAGGCTCCCTATTTAGGGTTGTTTTGATTCTACCTTAAGTATGGAAATTTTGGCGCCCAACAATATGGCTTTGTGTATTGGCTACTCATGTTGGTATTTTTTGCAACAGTGGTCATTTCGAGCCTTATTTGGAGCTGATCCAAAATTTTTTGGTAGATATTATTACCCTAAGGGTTGCCATCATTCCTTTTTAGATTATCTGATTTCTTCTAGGATTTCACTTATCTTCAAGTGCTTACTACAAGACGGACCAATAAGTGTATAGATCATCTTATTTGCACAAACGTTAAAGGGTTTTTAGGATTCTTCCCCTTTTAGGGCTTCCCAGGATGGCCCACTTGCAATTATATGTTATGGAGAATTTCTTGGCACATGATTTTCTGGGTTATTCAGTTAATATGTGAGATTAGTGGTTGGTGGCATTTGCCTTAAGGACAATTGAATTAAGGTCACCTTTATTACAGGGCTTTAAACACTTCTTGGCCCCTTTAGTGGGTTTTCTTGAAGACTCATGGACACTTCATTCGCTGGAATATATGGATTGTTCTTATGGTATACATATGGTTCTATGCTTTGCATATTGGACTATAGAAGTTTTAGATGGTGATGTTATTGGTATTCAATCGACCTTATTTGGAGATATTATTCATATATTCAAAGGGTTGGTACCTTTCTATTAGGCATTGCATCTTGTCATGTGAGTCCTACTTAGCTATCTACATTGATTCATGTTGGCTCTAACAATCCTATGCTACATGTTTGCAAAGGGTCACTACTCTCAACTCGTATGATGGATTTTCCAATCATAGGTCTGTATGATCATGCACTAACTTATCTTATATATTGTTCGAGTGTAGCAAGGTTATTCGCTTAAAATTATCCTAGTCAACTCTTTATTATACTATATCTAGGTTGTTGGGACCAACCTAGATTAATGGGCATGTAACCTCTCTTAGGGAGGGTATCCCACTTTAGAGTGCGTAAAAATATTGTAAAAATACATTGTTTGATCAGGAGATAAGTGCTTTCTTATGCCAAATTCTATAGCCGCATGTGGTGTTTCATGGTCTTCTCTTCTCTTTATGTGTTTGTATTTTTTCCATGTGGTGTTTCATGGACTTCTCTTCTCTTTATCTCTTTTTCATTTTTTCTAATTTAGGGTTTATTGTTGGTTCCATTTGATCCTTGTTTATCTCTCATGATTTTAACACTTAGATACCTCTTATGCCTAGGGAATTTTGTGAGGGAACATACCCTAATTATCATCTAGAGTTCAAATCTATCAAAGTTGTCGCAAACTAGCCGCTAAGAATATAGCAACTTGTCATCCATCGAGTTATGAAATTCATTGTATTCCTTTGCATCAGTAGGTGCATATATATTAGTGAGGTTGAACATTTGAACATGTAAGTTCAACATAATTTGTACAAATCTCTAAAATGGATTTGTGCCCCACCCCATAACTAAAGGAAGGTTGTAGAAACTAAATAAAGAGGCTCCCTCTTGGCATCCATATGACTATAAATAACTTAACCAAATTGGAAATAACATTAAGGACCATTTGAAGTAAAAAGATGGTTATCTCAACTTTTGTAAACGCAATATCCAAAGTAGGGATCATATTTCCAATGTTATGACATATGTATTTTATGCAGTGATGCATACATTCTTGGCATTCAAGAGGTAGTGATATAGCCCGTATTCTTTTACCTTGTAGGATTTTGGCAAAGCCACGCTTTTAAGCCTAAATTTTTTTATCCAATTATCCATATTAGGAGCCTTTCTTCATTACAAACATTCCCCAATTGTTGAAACTATAGGCTTGCTAATAATTGACACTATTGTAGTGGCTGACTTAGCTAGTTGGGCCTTCTCGGCCACCACCACTTTTGTGCTTTAAGAGTTCTACTTCTTTCAGGTGACATGGACCCACCTTTATTATTGTCTTGGGAGACATTTTGATCTTGGTGCTAAGGAGTAGAATTAATTTAGTTGGGGCATTAGGTCTAATGGTATTGGGGCAATCCTGATTTCTATGGCCAAGTCTTTGGCACCTAAAATAAGGATTTTTCATGTTGATGTACCTCATTGGATGTTTAATCAATTTTTCCCAACCCTAATGTGGAGAAATTCCTTGAGATATTTTGATGGATAACACCCCAATAGGCACATGAACGCAATCTAGAAATCCTTGAATCACCTTTTCCCAACCCTAATTCAGAGAAATTCCTTCAGAAATTTTGATGGATAACACACCAATTGGTGCATAAATGCAATCTAGAAAGCCTTGAAATTGCATAAGCAGGTTGGGGCATTCCACCCACTCGTAACAACATCGATGGCTAGATTTTTTGGGTGAGAAATTCGACTATGAATATAACACCACTAAGGTGACCTTAGAGAACCATGGGAGACAATATGTAGTCTAACTCTTCTTGAAACAAAAATAGAAAAAAACATTGTGTCAAGGTTTAGGGGCTCAAAGGGTGCCACCATGTAGTTTTAACTTTTAAACATGTCACAAACACAACATTACGCAATCAACATAAATATTTATCCTAATTTCATTAGGAGTAGTTCATTACCTTCTGGAATATCTTCGATACAATCTTTTGTGGGGATTTTTGGTGGCACCATTCTCATAGTTAGAAGATGAAACACTGTTATGGATCACAACCATGCTGTAATGATCAAATGAATTGTCTTCGATTCATGGGATGCAATTAAGATTCCCTTTGGCTTCATTGGGATAAGTGTAATGAGCACTTGGAGACACCACATGCTAACTAAATTGTCATGAAAAGAAATGAATATAAAAATAGAAAAGGGATGTATATATACTTGAAAATGTGTTGTGGATCTAATAAGGTTTGCAATATTTATAAATTCTACAATTCAGAAACTTAGATTGTAGGTTTTTGGACTTATCTCTCACAACTACCTTTTCTAGGATGACATAATTTGTGTTAACTCCTTTTTTTAATTTAGATGGAATGGATTCTAACTGTCAGACCAGGCAGTAACTCCTCAATGCAAAAATTGATTCATATATCTTATTCCTTCAGGTAGGTCTTCATTATATACATGAGGGAGAGACTGTTCACTTCATCTCCCAATGACTGTTCATATTACTTATTTATTTATTTACATTATATTCACCCAATCCTGATGATTATGTGTCAACATTCCCCCCCTTAATTTCAAGGGACGTTGGCGAGTCCAAGCATCATTCTAAATCATTCAAGCTTTTCTCTTCCAAGCTCTTTGGTGAAGATGCATGCAATTTCCTCATTAGTGGAACAATGACGGAGATGGATTGTTTTGGCCTCAACATGATGTCGAATAAGTTGATATTTAGTATTGATGTGCTTCGTTCGATCATGGAACTTTGGTTTCTTGGCCAACTTTATTGCAGAGGTATTTTCAATCATGAATGGAATTGATTGTACTTGTTTTACCTGCAAATCTTCAAGAATTTTCCTTAGCCACAAAATTTCTTTTGTTGCTTCAGCTGCTGCCACATATTCTGCTTCTGTTGTGGAATATGTTGGAACTGATTGTTTGCATGATCTCCAGGAGACAGCTCTTGATCCAAGACTCATAGCATATCCTAAAGTAGATACCCCAGTTTCTTTGTCTCCATCGAAGTTTGAATCAGAGTATCCAATCAAGCTGAAGTCATCCACCTCTATATACTTGATTCCAAAGTCTTGAGTTCCCTTCAAGTACCCTAGAACTCTTTTTGTAGAGGGCCAATGTCCCTCACAAGGCTTTTTCATAAACCTGGAGAGGATTCAAACAACAAACGAAATGTCTGGTCTGGTAGTAGTTAGGTAGTTGAGACTTCCTACAAGTTGTCTATACTTTGTTGTATCCTCAAATTCTTTTCCTTCAATAGATGTGAGCTTTAAGTTTTGTTCCATTGGAGTAGTAAGAGGATTGCATTCTGTCATGCTAAACCTGTTTAATAGATCTCCATTGTATTTCTTTTGAGAAGGAAATATGGACTTCGGATGTTGGGTTACTTCAATACCAAGATAGTAATGAACATATCCCAGATCAGTCATTCCAAAACTTTTCCCCAATTCCTTATTTATGGATGCAATGTAGCTTTCATTGTTCCTTGTCATTAAAAGATCATCTACATATACCACAAGATATACAACTATTTTTCCAACTTTCTTGACAAATAAACTTGCATCATCAAGATCATAATGTTTGAAATTGAGTTTCAGAAGATGCTCTTTTAGTTTTTCGTACCAGGCTCGTGGGTCTTATTTGAGGCCATATAAGGACTTCACCAGTTTGCATACTTTATGTTCATGTCCTTTCACAGCAAATCCTTCATGTTGGGACATAAAAACATTCTCTTTTAGATTTCCATTCAAGAAAGCAGTTTTTACATCCATTTGATGGACTTTCCAACCGTTCTGAGCTGCTAGGGCAAAGAGTGTATAGATGGTAGCCCATTTTGCTATGGGGGCAAAAGTCTCCTCATAATTGACCCCTTCCTTCTGTGCAAAACCTTTTTCCACAATCCTAGCTTTGTGCTTGTCAAGTGAACCATCAGCTTTATACTTGTTCTTGTAGACCCACTTGCAGCCAATTGGTTCAGTTCCTAATGGAGGATCAACTAGCTTCCAAGTGCCATTCTTTATGAGGGCATCATACTCATTTTGCATCGCTTCTTTCCATTCATCATGAGAAGCAACTTCTTTGAAGGAAGTTGGTTCAAAATCTGTAGACAAGTTTAATTCACAATAATAAGAAACATCCATATCAGCAGGTGAATTAGAGTCATCTACATCACCTCCATTTTGCCGGTTTGAATTTCTAGTTCCTGTCTTTCCAACCTCATCGGGATGAACACTTTCAAGTGTCTTTGTCAGCGACTTTCGGGGACCTTTTTCATATGGTCTATGCTGCTCTGCTGATTGAGTTGGGACTAAATCAAGATTGAGTCTCCCAATTCTGTCAATCACCTCACTTAAAGCATCATTCGTTGTTGGAGTTTCATGCAAGGGAGAGTGTTCTTCAGAAGAATATTCCACATGTTGATCTAGTATAGGAATCCCCCCTTCAAGATGTGGAATTTGATTATCAAATTCTTGAAATTATTTTGATTTTGTGAATCTATCCAAGAAATCAAGGTGTCACTCAATAACATTGTCAGTTTTGGATGATTCAAGAAAAATTACATCTCTAGATACAACAAAATTTTATTTACTTCATCATAGAGACAGTATGCTTTGGAGGTGTTTGAATACCCCAGGAAGATACACTTACGACTTCTAGCACCAAGTTTGTTTCTATGTACCTTTGGTACCAAGGCATAACAGGTGGAACCAAAGACCCTGAGATGCTTTACTAAAGGAACATGTCCATACCACATTTCATATGGAGTCTTGTTTCTAATAGTATGAGATGGACATATATTCTTTATATATGCAGCACATAGAAAAGCATTAGCCCAAAACATTATCTTTACATTTTTGAAGAAGAGCATGGATCATACCATATTTAACATTGTCCTATTCATTCTTTCAGCGACACCATTCTGTTGGGGATTATAAGCTACAATTGTTTGAAGTTTGATCCAACGTTGGCGAAGATAGTTTTAAAATTCATTTGATGTGTATTCTTTTCCATTATCAATGCGAATAGTCCCAATATGAGATTGTGCATCATTTTCAATCCATTTATGAAAATTATTGAATGTTTGAAAAGCATTAGATTTGTTCTTCAATATATAAACCAAACACATTCTGGTGTAGTCATTAATAAATGTCATCATATATTTATTTCCATTTGTAGAAGAAACAAGCATTGGACCACATAAATCTGAATGAATGAGTTCAAGTTTTCTATGTGCTCTTGAATGTCAGTCATGAAAAGAGTGTTTGCTATGCTTTCCTAGAATACGAGCATCACATTGCTTAAATTTCCTAGAAATTGTAGGCAAACCAGTAACACCATTTTTCTTCAAAAAGCGGAGGCTGTCATAGTTCAAATGTCCAAATCTAGCATGCCATAATAAACTTGATGGAAGTGTGCCTTCTTCATGATGAGAATTGTATGAGAAATGTTGTGCATGAGCAGAGGTTCCTTGCAGTTTGAGAATCCTTTCTTCTTCTATTCCCCTCATGACAAGTGAGTGGTCAGATGCTTTTCTTACCTCAAGCTTGCCATCAAACATATGAATGGAGTGACCTTGCTGGCGGATGTGGACCAAGGACAGCAAGTCTCTCTTGAAGAAAGTCTGGAAGACCAGGCAGTTTAAGCCTAATTGTGCCAAGCCCTGATGGCTTGATTTTTGATTGGTCTGCAAAGTATACTGCTCCATCAACATTGTCAATGAATTCTTCAAAAAAATCTTTTCTATGAGTCATGTGGAAGGTTTCTCTTGAATAAGCAACCAATCATTTTTCCAAGAAGCAAGTGAAGCATTAAATAAATCTTCATTTACTCCAATGTTACATTATGCCACAACATAGTGAGCAGATTCAGGTGCTTTACCTTTGTCTGTATCATCAGTTTTACCTTTCTGTTGTTTTCTTTGCTACTAAATTTTGTCCCATGGTAGCTTTCATGTAGAGGCATCATGTGATCCATTTCTTTTGCAGTGAATGCAGTGCAACTCTGCCTTCCTCCTTGAGAGTGTCTGCCCCCCTGCCTCTGAAATAGCTTCCTCTTCCTCTTCGACCACCTCTTCCTCCTCAAGAATCTTGAGCAGGATGATTTTCTTATGAGCAAGGCACACAACCTCTTCAGAAGATTCAGGGGTTGTCTTCTTTCCAAAAGCTTTCTCTCTTTTAGCAAACTTTTTCACGAGAGAGTCGAAGGTGATATCTTTCAGATTTCCATTTGCTTGCAATGACTCAAGATATATGGAGTAACTAGGATAGTGTGCCTTGAGAAAAGCGATAAGAGGAATATCCAATTCAACCTTAATGGATTTGATATCATGCATTATAGACTTTACATCAAATGCAAGAGAAAGAGGATCATTATTTTGCAGTTCAAGAGAGAAGAGTTCAATCATGAGTTGAACAACTTCAAGTGTAGAATGTGAGTCACAAAGTTATTTCAGCTTTTGTAAGGCTTCAAAGGCAGTTGAGAATGATGAAAAATGGTGACTCATCTCTTCATTTCCAGATGCCGTGATTAATGCATAAGCTTTGTTTTTCTTGTTTTCCCAAATGACGAGCTCTTTGTTCGAGGTAGGTTGTTCTGGTTCATTGTCTCCATCTCCGACACACACTCCTTTCCATAACTAATTGAAAATGAGGGTGTGTTTTATCATTCGGGACCACTCAGGATAGTTCTTCTTACCAGTGAGAACTATTCCCACAATAGATATGATTGAATGCATACTGTAAAAAATACTTATGCTGCAAAACTTTTACTCTTAGTGGGAAAAAATATAATTCTGGTATGTCTAGACAAAAAATTCAAATGTCAATACGCAAGACTGTAAATGCACGTAAATGCACAAAATTATACAGCGTATTCAACTGGACATCGCTATGAATTGGATAGTGAAAATACAAAAATTTACAACGCATTGAATAGAGGTATATACAACACTCCAACAACATCTCTCAACTACTACCGTGGGCTCAAATCAGCACAACACTTTACCAATACACCACTGCAAGGAACAATGCAACTTCAAAACAGTTCAATGCATACCCTTTAACATATTTTACATGGCTTACCAATGTCCCAAAACAACGTTCAACGTATGGCATACAAAAAAAACTTTAATAGAATGCCAAACAACGTGAATGTGCTAGCCAACAGCGTATCACTTGACTTATACGAGCGTTGTTGTACCTTGGATAATCTTCATAGCACATTTGAATAGTGATTACCATGTGGACTGTAACTTTACTTGAAGAGATGCCAAAATATCGAAAAGTTTATAAGTCTAAGTTTGCAGAGATTTAAACCTCGTAAACAGGCAACTAGATGAAATTTATATATTCAACCAACGTTAATATAATACCAGACTGTGTTAAAAAAGTACCAGACCAACGTTAATGTAATACCAGGCCAGCATTAAAAAAATACCAGGCCAGCATTAATATAATACCAGGCCAACGTTAAAAACTTTTTGCAAGATTGGCATCCGTTCGGAGTCCTCGCCGGCTCTTCGGAACACACACCAGTAGAATTCCCATCATTTGAGGATTATCCAAAAACTCCAGCAAGGTTTTGAAATAATGGGTGGAATGGTTCATTCAACACAGTGAAAGAATTCAAAGATTATGTTGTTGCTTCTTCCAATAGTGCGTTAGATAGTGGCAGCAATCATGGAGGGGACAGAGAGTAGTAGACAGTCGACAGAAAGCAATAGGCAGTGGATAGAGAGCAGTAGGTAGAAGGGAGTTACAATTATTTTAGGAGCTGGCTCTGATACCATGTCAAACCAGGCAGTAACTCCTCAACGCAAAAATTGATTCGTATATCTTATTCCTTCAAGTAGGTCTTCATTATATACATGAGGGAGAGACTGTTCACTTCATCTCCCCATGACTGTTCATATTACTCATTTATTTATTTACATTATATTCACCCAATTCTAATGATTAGGTGTCAACACTAACTATTTCAAGATTGAATTACAAAGGTTGTTAAGTATGAGCATCGAGAGAGGTCGAAGGGGTGAAAGAGAGGTTGTAGCTTGTGAAAGTTGATATTCTTGATTGCTAGAGATTACTCACTGTTATCCGAGAAAGGCAAGACTGATCCATTGGAGGTATATTTGTTTTTTACGGACCTCTATTTTATTCCTTTTCTTTTTCCATTTTCATTGAATGTCTAGTCATTATGCACTCGATCTCATTTTTGAAATGCACATTGAGTTAGAAGCATTTGATAGGACTTGAAATGATCATTTATCTGTATATTTCGTTAACTTTCTAATGTAGTAGTTATTTGAAAAGAGTTTAAAAAAAAATCCATTTACTTTGGTAATTGAAGATTGCAATTAAAGAACTCGGAGAGATGGAGGTTCATTTTACTATTCGTCACTACTTACTTGATGGAAGGAGAGATGAATGTACATTTCTTTAGTTCCATGGCATTGTGATGTCCCTGGATGCCTTCCTTGGCCATCCAACATTGTCATCAAGGTTTGTGTTCTTCATATTAGAATTTATGGGCCAAATAAAAAATTCAAATAGACAATGTAAAATTGTATTTACAGGCAGATATAAATTAGAAATGGAAATAACACCTCATGTGTCAAATACATTCGTTACCCATGTATGCAGTTAACCATTCGAGTAGTTCATATGATCTATTGATTATATTGAGTTTAAACTGTTGGATTATGAAACAGGAGAACCATGGACATGCACAACATACTCATGAAATGTTTTTCCATGCAGAGTATTACAATTCTCCATTGGTCTCACATCATTTTAGTGCTCACGAAGCAATTATCTGCACACCTTAGCATAGCTGACGCCTGCATTTCATAGCAGAGGTAGAATTAAGCCATCTGCATCCCTCATAGGAAACTGTAGATGCCTTAAAAATTTCATGTAAACATCTTTCAGACATACTCGATCTTTATTCTGAATTTATGTCAAATTCCAGGCTTATATTCTCAAGTAAGCACAGAAAGCACATATTTTTCAAACACAATAGTTCCACATACATCAATTATCATCATATGAAGAGTGACAACCAAATTATTTATCTGTTTAATTATTTCATTGGAGTGGTTTTCCTGCCAACCATAGGCACCACCTTGTGTAGGTGCCAATTCTATGTTAGGCAATGAAACGACAAGGGACAATTTCTTGGCTATGGCTCTAGTATTTCTCACTCTGCTCATTTTCCAGAAATCTCGGGCAAGTTATTCATATTCTAGTCTTTTCCAGTCATAGCAATCTAACAAAATCAATTAGGCCATTGAGTTATCCCCCTTATCTCCAATGCTCCATTGCAGACTCGTCAAGGAATTTCCATTGCTGGGAACCATTTATTTCTAATTGTAGCTAAATTTTCCTTGGCTCTCAGCATTTCCCAATGTTTGGGTCCAACTCTAAACCCTTTACTTATATAATAAGCTCAATGGGCCAAATCATAGTCATACTTAGTTAGAGAGTAAATAAAGCGTATATTAATAATTTTAAGTGGCTTACCTGCATTAGAGAAAAGGGACCATAGTTAGTTGTAAATGAGCCATAATTAATAAATAAAGTTGTTATCCAATGTTATGGAAGGTACCACTAGTAGTTAGGATTTTGGATGTTATTTAGTTATAAATAGTCTTAGTTACTAAAGGAAAGATCATCGAGTCTTATTGTAATAATGCTCCACTCTGATAGAGGTTGCTCCCTCAAAGAAGCAAGTGAACATTGAATCTATTTCTGAATAATAAAATACTTGTTGTTTTTCTCATTTTATTCTGTTTTCAGGGCTATATTTCTTTGCATTTTTGGTATTCTGGAAATTTTCACCAGTCAACAACATAACAAGCGGTATCAGAGCACTTTCCAGGGTCGATTGTACCTCCAATTTTCACATAATGTTTTTTAGGCTAGAGACATGTTCCAACGTCTTTAAAGCATGAGATATATCATTGAGAACATAAACCTGTAGAATTGGGGAGGCATGCACGTAGGAACTACATGATATGGAAACACTTGTTAGACTCCCTTGTAACCCCTATGGGTACCCCTTCGAGTAGTAGCACATTAGAGAGAATCATGCATGGACTGCACTTCCATGTACCCTTGGGTATATTAGAAGCCCCTTAGGCTCACCTAAAACCTAGCCTTAGAAAATTTGTCAACTCTCTTGCTGCTACAGTACACTGAGAACAACACTCGAGGAGATTACTCATCCGTATGATAGGGTAGTCGGTAGTATGGCTAAGATCAATTTCGATCCTCCTTAGTTAGCGCCCCAAAAGATTGGTCCAAGTACTATTATTGGACCCTTGTGTATATTTTGATCTGTAGCACCTGAAACTCCTTTGTGAACATAGCTCCCTCTGCTATCTGAAGATCGCCCACTACCTTATCTTCCAAATTAGATCCACCAATTGGGTTTATGTCGTCGTTGTGCAAATTAGATCCAAGAGTGGGGTTTTGTTTCCTCTTACAACTCACATTTAGCAGTTGGGGTTTCACATTGCAGATCAGACTCTTTATGCAGCAAGGCTTGTTGCTGCTATAGTCTAGGCCCTATTTTCATAGGACATTGGGTAGGATCAAGTTTTGTGGAATTCGACCACTGGAGTATTGATCAATGGGGAGTAAAACTCCTCTCTGAGTTTTAAAATAAAAATAAAAATTTGGGACCATTCGAGGACACTTGCAAGAGACTTAGCCCATAAGCTTCAAGATGACTAGCTGATCGCAGTGATACCATTCACTTCTTAGCCTCAATTTCCCATCGGTCACACTTTTTTTCGAAGTGACTTCAAGTGACCCCCACCAATAGATTCTTGAGCTCGCCCTCTTTCCAGGAAGACTACTCTTTAGTAATTGACTGGGTTTTGTGTATGGTAGGTACCATATCTCAAGTCATGACCTCTGAGAAGATCGAGAGTCTTGAAATGTTTTTGATGCATTCCACAACAATATGGACCAAATAACCTCACATCTTTTACTGCACACTAATATGATTCAGAGGTCTCATTGAGAGGAGAATAATGTTTATGAAAAACTCAAAGGTGAATCTAGCCATTACATTCATTTCCATGGAAATCACCAACATTCCCACCCTCGCATACCCAAGTTATACATGTGAAAATTTGATGCCTCTAATCATGTAGTAAGGGTAGCACAAACAAAACAATATCCCCCCCCTTAATTATATCTCAGAAGATCAAACTAAAATATGTGTGGGAACCCTTTACCTGGACCAAGAGAGATGGGAATGGTGGTAGTGGACTCAAAAATGTTATCCTAGGAACATAACTTGGCACATGTTCTCAAAATCCCTATGTGAATGCTTCGGAAATGAATCTAAGTTTTTGGGTAATCTTAGTAAGCTCTGACATACAAGCATAGTAAAAGATTGCATTGTAGGCTTTGAGACATTGGCCATAAGAATCGATGGTATAGGAGATGACTTGTACTTGGGGTGTTTAATTAGTGTCTCAAAGAATCCATCTAATCCCATGTCTAGATTCACCACCCAGCTATGTAGATGGACGCCTACAAAAATGTCATCAAGGTGGAACTCTCCTTAGCTGCCCAGTCTACTCATCCAAATTTTGTAGCCAAGAGGCATTCGAGCCAGGCTTAGGGCCCTACCCAAAAACTTAAGGTTCAAAAGGCCTCTCTAGTAGAAATGGATGAAAGAAAAAAAGATGGATTGTGCTACTACTATGATGACAAATACTCCCTGTGGCATAAACGCAAGGAATCAAAATTCTTTCAAATTGATGTAACTAATAACAACTCATCTAAGGAAGCCCCACCCCTTGGGGAGCTGAAGGACGAAGTTAAGAAAACCCATCCTGACAATCATCTCACAACTACGACAAATGTACCAGTTATCGCACTACATGCTTTGGCAGGCATCTCTGCACCTCAAACTCTCAAAATCTGAGCCTCTCTTAAACATGGACCAATAGAGGTATTGATTGATAGTGGTAGCACTCATAACTTTATCCATACGTGAGTCACCAAAGTTGTTCATTGTTTTGTATGGGCAGTCTCTAATTTTGATGTCCTTATCGCTTATATGGGGACCATGAAATGTGAAGGTCATTTTGAAATTATTAAACTTCAAATGTAAGACTACCACCTAAAGACCCACACGTTTTCTACTGAAATGGGTGGTTGTGACATTGTCTTGGGTTTTAAATGGCTTCGCACACTAGGCCCGATCACAATGGATTTCCAGGAGTTGTATATGAGTTTTAAGCAGAAAAACCACATTCATATGTGGACTCGAGGCAGGTGCTCTAACTATCATCAGCTTGCATCGAATGGAAAATATTTTGAAAAAGGGTCATCACAGAAATATCACCTAATTTAATGTCATCCAGGAAATTGAATCCACTATTCCTCATATTCATCTTGAGATGCAACAAGTCTTAGACTGTCACTAGCAGGTATTTGACAAACCTGAAGAGCTTCCACCCTCTAGGGGTGAGCTTGATCATAGCCTCCCTTTGATCCTAGGGGCCCAGCCACCTAATTTTTACCCATACCGATAGCCTTTTGCCCAAAATAATGAAATTGAAAAAATCATCAAGGAACTCCTCAAATCCGGTGTTAGTTGTCTGAGCATCAGTCCTTATTCATCACCAGTAGTAATGGTGCTAAAGAAAGATGGAAAATGGTGCATGTGTGCAGACTTTCAAGCCCTCAAGAAGCTCATTGTCAAAGAAAATTTTTCTATTCCAGTTGTTGATAATCTTCTTGATGAACTACATGGTGCTCAATTTGTTACCAAGCTAGATCTTCGAGATCCTATGCTTCTGCTTCCTTGAGCAGCATTCTGAACTCATGAAGGCCATTATGAATTGTTGGTCATGTCATTTGGTCTTTGTAATGCTCCATCTACTTTTCAAAGCCTCATGAACCATGTACTAAAACTATATCTCTGAAAAATTTTCCTCGTCTTCTCTGATGACATTATCATCTACAGCCTAGCCTAGGACAAACATCTTCAACATGTAGACCTAATCTTGCAAGTGCTCCAGAATCATAAATTATTTGTAAAATTATCCATGTTCTCTTTTGCAATGGAATAAGTCGAGTATTTTGACACATTGTGGGTCGTCAACGAGTAAGGGTTGATCCAAAAAAGATACAGGAAATGCAAGATTGGCCCCAGCCACAAATCTTGAAGAGTTTGAGGCGATTCTTAGGTCTCGCTGGCTGCTATCTCAAATGTTTCTGTAATTATGATTGCATTGCTAGAACCCTCACTAATATTCTCAAGAAAAATTCATTCCTCTGGAATGATGCAGCTCAGTAGGAATTTTTGGCTCTCAAATAGGTCATGTGTTCTACTCCTGTATTGGTCCTACTAGACTTCACCAAATCTTTTTTGATTGAATGTGATGCTTCTAGTACCGGTATTGGTGTTGTATTAATATAGGAAGGTCGACCATTGGCCTTCAGCAGCCAACAACTGAGTGGAAAACATCTGGGTCAATCTACCTATGATAAAGAAATGATGTCCATCTTACATGGAGTAGACGCCTTGCAACCATACTTGTTGGGGCGACATTTCCAAATCCACACAGACCATCGAAGCCTAAAATGTTTTTTGCTTCAATGCCTATCATCACCATAACAAAATAAATGGTTAGTCAAAACGTTGGGATATGATTATGAGATAATTTACAAGAAAGGGCATGACAATGTAGTAGTCCATGCTTTATCACACCAATTATAGAAATCTCTCTTCCCATACCAGATTGGATTGAAGAGGCCTACAAGGAATGGTTCTCACAACCCTCTCTCTCCCACCTTATTAATAACTTGAGAGAAGATCCTAATTCCTCATCCGACTATTGTTGGAAGGATGATATTCTTCGCTACAAGGATCGAGTAGTTACATCACCGACATCCACCCTCAAAACCCACATTTTGGAAGAGTTGCATGCATTTCCAATTGCAGGGCATTCCGACTTTCAGAAGACTTATGCTTGCACACGTCGTTCTTTCTTTTGGACTGGCATGAAAAATTACATTCTTACTTTTGTAGCTGAATGTGATGTGTGTCAACATAACAAAGGCGAAACACTCATGTTACTGTGAAAATTCCAACCATTGCCCCTCCCTCCCTCTGTCTAGATGGATGTTTCCATGGATTTCATCACAGGTGTCCCAAGTCGGGCAACAAATCCATCACCATGGTGGTTGTAGATAGACTTTCTTAATATGCTCATTTTTGCACTCTACCCCACCAATTTACCCCCACTTTCGTGGCTCAAGCCTTCATGGATGAAATCTTCAAACTAGATGGCATGTCAACTACCATTGTGTCTAATTGTGACCCCACTTTCACTAGAAAATTTTGGCAAGAACTTTTCAAACAACAAGGCATGCAACTCCAACTAAGTGTCGCCTATCATTTCCAAACCAATGGCCAAACAGAAGCAGTCAACAAATGTTTGGAGACATATCTAAGGTACTTTAGTTCAGAAAAGAAACATCAATGGGTACATTTGCTACCTTTAGCTGAATGGTGGTATGATACTAACTATCATGAAGCCACCAAGCTGACACCATAAGAGGCACTGTATGGCCAACTCCCCCCTTCACCTATTCCTTATATCCTTGGATGTTCTGAGGTGGAGGCAGTTGATCATCTCTTACAGAGTCGTGCCGCCATGATAGCTCATATGAAAGACAATCTACATCAAGCTCAGAATAAAATGAAGCAACAAACAAACCAACATTACTTTTAGTGCACATTTCAATAAGGGGATCAAGTATTCATGTGGCTGCATCCATATATGAAGACATCTCTCAAATAAAAGGGTTGCCAGAAACTAGCACGAAAATTCTATGGACCTTATCAGATGCTTTAGCACAATGCAGTAATCTCTTGAAAACTGGCCTTGCCACCAACTTCAAAAATCCATCTGGTCTTCCATGTATTGTGCCTCAAGAAAGTGGTGGGGAACAATTGCAGAATTAAAACCATTCTACCTGAATTGGATGAGGAAGGCTCACTCTGACTCCAACCAAAATAGGCCCTCAATTCCCGTGAAAGACATCTTCATGGTCACATGATCAAAGAACTCCTCGTCCAGTGGAAAGACACCTCTCCAGATGATGCAAACTCTGAACTAACCACTATTCTTCAATAGTTTTCGCAGCTTCATCCTTGAGTACAAGGCTGCTTTTGATGGGGGAGGGCATGTTAGGGTCCAACCCTAACCCCTTTATTTATGTAATAAGCCCAATGTGTCGAGTCTTAGTCATATTTAGTTAGAGACTAAATGAAGCCCACATTTATAATTATAAATTATTGACACACATCAGAGAAAAGGGACCACAGGTAGTTGTAAACATGCCATACTTAATAAAGAAATTGTCAACACATGTTATGCAAGGGACTACTAGTAGTTAGGGTTTTGGATGTCATTTAGCTGTAAATAGTCTTATTTAGGAATGAAAATATCATTGAGTCTTATTATAATCGAGCTCTTCTCTGCTGGAGGTTGCCCCCTCGAAGAGGCCAGTGAACACTGAATCTATTTTTGAATAATAAAATACTTGCTATTTTTCTCATTTTATTTTGTATTATAGGTTATATTTCTTCACATTTATGGTATTCTGGAATTTCTTGCAGATGAAGAGCATAACTACCAATAACCCTTCTTTATGGTTTACACATTTTTTTGATATCCACTCTTTCTCAATTTAGACTTGGCATCAAGGTATGTCAACCTTCAAAGAAGTATGGATTAGAATGGGTGAATTGTGAATAGGAACAACCATAACAACATCCAACCCAACATCCCTCAGCTTTCACGTATTCTTGGCTACGGTTGTAGTGTCTCAAGGTTCTCCAATCAGACCATCTTTTAGTTCTCCAACATACCGAACCTCAGTTCATCCATGAAATGACTACCTCGATGGTTGGATGATTAGATCCCCTCTTCCAATCAAGGTAACCACATGCTAACAACAATTAATATTCAGACATGTTTTGATTCAAGGACTAAATTCCGATTAATAATAAGCAACATTGAAAACTACAAACCTTAGAACATTGAAATGCAAAAACCTCTTAAAAAGAGTATTTGTATCCCACCCCTACATAGTTCAATATTAAAGATTAACCAAAAAAAACTGAAATAACATAACGACAACCATAGATAAAGATAATAACCATATAGACGATTTGATACAATCTTTCAACAAATACATAATATTTCAACGCGGATGAATTATGTAATATATATTATTTACTGCGGCCATCACTATCCACCAAAATGAAGATTTATAATTATTTTCCTAGTAAATATCAATGGAAATATAATATTATACAAATTATTAATATTAAATGAAAGTTTTTTAAACTAATTTATGAATAGACACGTTGCACGCAATCTCCACACTCGCAATAAGCACTTCAAATTCAAGGTACGAATTCGGACCCGTTAGTTATTGCCTCTTCCATTTCGAAGTCTGAAGCATCACACGTGTGAAATGTACGTTTGGTACAGTGTCATTGGGTTAGGTTTATGTTTTCATCTAAAAAAAGACCTGCGGAAAGGTTAAGAAATGGTGACGCAAGAAAAGAAAACCGAGGTGAGGGTACGCTTGATTTCGATAGCAGCAGAAGAAAAGCCAAGGTGATAAAGAAATTAAAGAGGAAAGCAGACATGAAGAAAGATGACTACAGATATCTATACCCTTTTCAGAACTTCCAAAAGCACACCCTTCTCCAACACCGCTATATCGGTCTACATGATCAGAAATTTATTCTATCAACCCCGTCCGGCCGAAGCAGAGCAGGCTCTATTCAAACACCCATAGATCCGTTTGGCGGAGCAGGCACTGTCCGAACACCCGGGTCCTCCATAGAGCCAACTGGTGGAAGCGGAGCAGGCACTACTCAAACGTCCTCGTCCTCCATAGGACCAGTCGGCGGAAGCGGGGAAGGCACCTTTCAAACACCCTCGTACTCCCCATGAGCAGCTGACAGAAGCGGCGCAGGTTGTTTGTCGTCGCTGGAAGGACTGAACCCTATATCCTTAACCGAGATGTAGATTAACAGCTTCCAGCATGGCCGGGTGCTCTACGGAACTCTCTGCGCTTATGCCTTCAAGAGAACCAAGGTCATGACCGTCCTAGAGAAGGATAATGGGCTTGCTGTCAGGTTGCACATTCACGATGACCCTCATTCGTCGGCGCAAGTCCAGAGGGTTTAACCAAAGGGAGCCAAGGTTGGTATCAGGACCCCTATTTAATGCGTCTGTTTGACGGCCAATTTGTCATTGTTGTCGTACACCCTGCCAAAATCCATTAGCTGAATGATGATGAAGTTCACAGGAAATGATGATGAAGTTCACAGCAAGTTCTAAGCTCGCTCAGAAAATCTACTATGTACTGTGAGCGCACAAACATGACAATGCAGATTTATGGATCTTGATGTTTATTTTTGAGATTGGTAATTGGTTCTTGGATCTTCATTTTTATTTTTGAAACTGCTTGGTTCATGGATGCTGATTTTATTATTGAAATTGTTTTATTTCCATCAAATTTACTGGTTAAAAGACAAAGATCAATGGGAGAACTGGCAAATTCTTTGAATACTGGGATCTTCGTATCTTCTATGCCAAACAGTTTGCTAAATAAAATCTGCCAAAAGAAAAAATAATAAACATGAACTCTATTCTCTAATATTTTAAACATTACAGACAGTCGGCTAAATATAAATGGTCAAAAGGAATAATAATAAACATAATAAAATATTAGAATAATGAAGACAAACATAGACCTCTGCATAAAACCAACCGGGTAGTTTTCATTGAGCTTATGTCAGTATCTGCGTATAGCTTATCAACTGTATTTTCATCGTAACAGACAAACAGTAAATTAAAATGATTTTGTATATTTACATTAGCAAAAATTATTTAATAATAACCATTTCAAAAGTATATAATATACTATGCAGGTTTCTAATTAAAATTGATGATGTGACATTTTGAGTTTAATATCAGAGATATTTTTATATTTAATGAATAGGAGAAATATGACCGATAATAGGTTACCTAATTCCTAACTCCGATAGTATGACCGATAATAGAAAAAATTTCGAACACTGCTATTTTTCATTTTTCCAAAAAAAAAATAGAGATCTCCATATCTCTAAGCTCAAACAATCTGCTGAAGAGAATTTGTTAAGAACAAAATTAGTTAAAAGGGAATTGGTTAAAAGAGAAGTAACACATAAACTCTACTGTAGAACATTGAAAATGTTACAAATATTGAACAAAGACATATATAGAGCTCTGCATGAAAATGTTACAAATATTGAACAAAGACAAATATTGAAAAGTTTCTACTGAACTTATCACAATATCTGAGTATAGTTTATATACTGTATCTGCATTTGAAAGAGAAAAAAATAGTTAAAACGTTATTCAACAGTATAATTTCAAAAGGATATAATAGGTTTCTAATTAAATTGATGATATGATTTTTTTTTTAATAGCATATTTTGGAAATATTTCAATATCTGTGTCAATATTTCAATAAAAATCAATTATTTAACTTAACACGTATTGATTAATTTTAGAATATATATTAAAAAATTAAATATAAAAATAAATGTTGACTTAAACCATAGCAAGGAAGTAAGCAAGTAAGAAGAAACTCAATAAAAGTAACCCAATATTTTTTTAAACAATACCGCAAAATTTGTTTGCGTGCTGAAATTTATATTCCTGATCCAAACTATGGCGACGAAGACCAAAATACCGCGAAAGGCAATCAGGATTGATGACATCCTATAAAGCGCAGATCAGGTTTCTCGTAACAATGAAGCATATAGTTTAAAATATAAAACAAGCTCACATTAATGCTCTGCAGTTTCCAGAAAAAACCCAGAATAAAAATTGCTTAACCCTTTTCAAAGTCGTTAAACTGCATGTAACAAAATTAGTGATCTTTAAATTTAAATTTTAAGGTTGTTTAAAGTGTTTAGATTTTTTTTTTTTTGTTATTTAAGTTATAGATATTTTATATTTTCATTATTATTTTATTTAATTATAACTATAATTATTATTATTTCAATAAATTATATTATACAAAATAGTTAAAATATATATAAAAATTAATTTTTATATTAAATTATTAAATTTATTGTTTTTTTCCCATATTCTGATATATTTATATATACATAATATAATAAATAACATTCCAAATGAATATAAAATATTGGCTAATAATATATACAAATTAAAATAAAATATTTCAAACTATATACAATTTATTTTATCATCAGGATCATATAATTAAAACCCGTATAAAGTGAAGGATTTTATTTTTTCAATATAAATTATTATATAATTTTATATTAAAAAAAAAAAAATATTTTTTTTATAGGAAAATTTTATCTAAGACGTGTTACGTGTTTGAACTTGGATTGTTTGGTTGTTGTTTTTCAAGTTTAGGTTTTTTGTAATATCGAGATAAAATGATTTAAAAACAAATATTTAAATTAAAATATATTATATAAATGTTTATTTAGGGAACAGGTCAAGTGGTAATGGTTTTGGAAATGAAGTCTCATGGAATTTAGAAGTCTTCGGTTCAAATCTTGTGCTATTCCCCTAATCAGATTGAGAAGTTAAGCAATGATGAAGATGTAGTCCTACCAAACTATATATATATATATTAATTAATTTTATCATAAATATTATATGTAAATAATTCATCATTATAATGTTTAGAGAAATAATAGCTAAAAGTAAAAACACATGTGCATCCCTATTTACATATTATGCCTTAATTAACTACCTATAAATTGATAGATTTCTGAAATAAATAAAACTCTTAAAACCAGTGATTCTTCTAAAATTAAAAAAGAAAATAATAAACCAACTTTCTTATAATTAAAAAAAAAAAAAATTTAAAACTATATAGTAACAAATGAAAGCATATAGTCAAAATCAACTTTAAATAAAGACATGCACTCACTATTCCTTTAACTAGTTTTAGAGTTGTGTCTTCCTTTCACTAAAACACCATAAATGAGAATTTCTCCTTTGTACTTCCAACAAAACTCATTGTGTATTGTTATTATTAAACATGTTAAAGAAAAAAATGGTTACACCTATTATTAAATTAAACATGTTAAAGAAAAATAGTTACAACTATTATTAAAAGAGAACATAACGAAAACAAAATAACATTAAAAACCATATAAATAATTTCGATATAATCTTTCAACATAAATGAAGTATAGTATCTATGCCTCTTATCACTAACACACTCTGAATGAATATGTCTCCTATTTTTAATTACAAAAACCAATTTATTATATGGGAAAATCCATTCTCAATAAATCTATTAGTATTAAACATATTGCACCAAAAAAAGAGAGGTGATGATAAGCTTGATTTCGATAGAAGCGGAATAAAAACCAAGGTGTAAAGAAATACGTAAGAGAGTAGTAAGGACTACATGTATCCACATGCCTCGGAGGGCTTCGACAAGCATGCCCTTCTCTAAAATCACTATATCGGTGAAGAATTTCAGAACACAGTAACAACCACTATTTTATCACGCCCATCCCACCGATACAGACCAGGCTCTATTCAACCACTCGTGTGCTCCATGACCATGCTGATGAGGATAATGGCCTTGCTGTCAGTTTGAACATTAATAATGGCCCTCATTCACAAACACAAATCGAGACGCTTTTCCCAGAGGGAGCCAAGGTGGGCATCCATTGAGTGTACTGGTGCATTAGGTATCTAACTCATTCGTGCCTTGAAGTTATCGTTTTAAAGATGTACCTCCTTTAGAGCTCCAATTCTTGAGCTGAAGCCTATTCCCAAGAGACAATTTCGTTGGGTGATGGTCAAAGCTACACTAACCTATAGCTTAATCCTAAATAGGATCTTACTAAGGGTTAGAAATGTTATACATTAAAGACCTAATAAAATTTAATTGTGTTTCTCCTTATGTGTTTATATAAATTTGGAGTCTATCTCTTTTGAAACCAATTTATCTGTTCTGGTACTTATTATTATTCCTAATTCGCACTCTCCATTTGTTGAGAGAAATTGATTCAAATAATTTAATTAACTCTAAGAGAATGAATTCTGATATTTTCAGAGTGACACGCTTCTAGTTATAACTGCCATTCAACTCCACTTAATCTGAATCTATGCTATGTTATTCACGTCGGGACTTTTTTTTCGTTGTTGTTATTAATTAAACAAATTCATACATACATGTATAAAAAAAATTATGCTCTAGAAACACCATCAATCTAGATAGCACATAACACATAATATGCATGTGCCATATAAGAACCTATCCATATATATACTCTAGATAACATATATAACACATAAATAACAATTTCCTTAAAAATTAAACATAACATGCATGCACTACTTTATATGTATAATCTCCCCTTCCTCTAGTAGTTTTTCTCTAGAATTTATTTAGTATTTAACAACAACAATACACAATCAACATTAAACATTTCCAAAATTCTAAGTGTACTTGTTCGTTGAGGAGAAAAACACCCATAAATAAGCACTTTTATCTAGACCATGAGTTGTCTCCACTAGTTTCCTCTCAGCTATAGCTATAGTCTTCTTGTCTTCAGAATTAATAACTTTTAATTTATAGATGGTTTATTTTATATATTTTTTCTCAATATATTTTTATATTGTACTTTGAAAGTAGTAGAAAATAGAGGGGTAATATAGTTTCTATGTAGATTTTGAATTTTTTTATAAATGTAGTAGCAATTATATTAGATTTAAAAGTATAAGATAATGTATAAAAGTGTGCATAATTGGTATACTTATCAATTTTCACCATCATGACACTTGTTCCTTTAGACTTGGGTACACCTACGATAAAATTTATTGATGCATCCTCCCAAAGCAGACTTGGAATGACCAAGGCTGTAACAAACCCGAGTCTTAGCTTAATTGGCTCAACTTCATTTTTTTTTGGAAAACTAAACATTTTGCCACAAACTTTTGAATATCAGAAATTTCACTAAAGTAAAAAAGTAAAAAATTAAAATATTCCAAAAATTCACATTAACACTAGTAAGAACAACAATATTATGTCAAGTATATCATCATAATAAGCTCCAATATTTAGCCAAACATACATTAACTCACAAATTATCAACAGTATTTCATATTTGGTACTATCATACAGGCTTAGGTATCCAACTAGACTTACTTTAACACAAGAAATATCAACAATCTTCCATTGCCATAAGATATTCACTGCATGCACCTCTTAACATTATAATGTTTATTAGATTATTAACTTTCTTTAAAGAAAGACACATAGAGATTGCAATACTAGGCATAAATTACTTATTTTATGAGTAGTTCATCTGGGGATTTAAATGGGAAAAGACCTTTCCACTGAATGTTCAATAACAAAAATTATGTTTTCTTCTCCCCTTGACTTGTCTGCTCCAGAACATTCAATAACAATAACTAGTTAAATTCAGATAATAAGCATCAAGACACCATAGTCCAATTTGATACTTGTTAACCTTTGTATGTATTGGAGTTCTCCACTAGCTCTAGTCCAACTCAGGATTCACTCTTTGGATAGTGTCCTGCTTAGCTTTACTTACTTCCCTCATCCTTCGTCTTTCAAGATTTATTTTTTCTTTCTCCCTTCTCAAAAAGACAAAAAAAAATCGCTTAAGAGAACCATCTTGTATCAAACCCACCCAGAGTTCAACAAGGTGATGGCTGATTCGTCTTATTTGATAGAGAAAAACTCATATTTTTTTTCAGAAGTAACCTAAAACATTGCCATGATCACATTAAGGGTTGTTCTATTTTGTTATGACCATTCTACATTTTATCTTTATTGTGAAAACTTAGTTTTATGTTTGAATGAGGATATAAATTACATTTTTTTAAATCAACCTAATTAAATATAATAATTTACTTTTATATAATTTCTTAATTTTTATTTTTTAATATTTATGTAGAAATTTTTTTTTTTTCATGTTTTTCACCAATAAGAAATTGAATATATAAATCTTATTCACTAATATTATTCCCTTTTCCTTAATTTTCATATAAATATAAGGCATAACAATAGTGAGAGAAATAATTAATAAATCAATCCATATGAGTACCATTTGGTGTCTCTTATGTACCGTGTCTTGTGTGGTGAAGCTTCGCATGTCTCTTAAAGTTTGTTATGTCTCTCAAGAATTCATTTCTATCCATTTCATGAAGGCTACTAATAAAGTGATTCCCATTTTATGAAGGCTACTAATAAAGTGATTTTGAACGAGAAAGCCTAACTCATCATCAACAAAAGCTTGCATATCTTTCCCAAATTTATTATACCTAAATTCTTTCCCATCCACTACTTCAAAGATAGAAGTAAAGCATAACTTATCATAAACAAAACCTAGTATATCTTTTCCAGTTTTACATTTTTAAAATTATTTCCATCCATTATATCAAAGATAGAAATAAAGCAAATTTGAATAAGAATTACCCTATTGTGAAACAAATATAGCACATATTTGGTAACTTCATTTTTTTAAATGTATTTCTCTTTGTTATTTTGGGATATTCTCCAGTATGTGTAATTGAATTTGTAGATTCCTTTTTGTCCCTCTAAATTTTTTTATACTCAAATTAATTAAATCATTGTAACTAAATACCTGTCCCTATCAGAATAGGAATTTAGGAATTTGATAGCAGTGTTATGTATAATTGAATATCTTGGTTTCATGCAACAATAAAAATTTAGAATTCACGAAAACTGATATTGGTTATTAAAAATTTTGAATTCACTAAAACTGATATTGGTTATTAAACTAAGTTAGATAACTAAAAAAATGTTAGATTTTTTTTAGCTATTATATAAACTCATTATACAAGTATTCCTTCTGTTTTCTAGTGTTTTTACAAACAATTTCAAAATATCTGAATATATATTCCCATTCAAACAACGTGAACATCTTTCATTAATTCTTTTCCCCTCTCCGTTTTGCGTTCAATGTGGTGAGTAATAAACTGAGTCAGATAACTAAAAACACGTTAGAATTTTTTTAACTATTATATAATCTCGTTATACGAGTATTCCTAGTGTTTTCTAGTCTTTTAACCAACAATTTCAAAGAATTTTAAAATATGAGAATAAATATTCCCATTCAAACAACGTGAACATTTTTCATTAATTCTTTGTCCCTCTCTTTTTTGCGTTCAATGTGGTGAGTAATAAATATAGAAGGGTGGATTGTATATATATTTGTTGGACACCTAATCCTTTAAGGGTTGGTGTGGAAGCGGAATAGACTAATGAAGTCTAAGAAACCTTGGGATGTGGAACTCAACAATCAATCCATGTACTATAAATGTATATCATTTGTTAATAATAGAAGCACTCTCCTACTTATCATTCATATTCTATTGCTTCCATGTGTGTGTCTAACATGGTACCAGAGTAGGTACCTTTCTATCCCTGCTCAATCTTGTGTGGACCACTAGTTTTGTGGCATTAGTGTGCATTTAAGCTCTACCATGTATTGTTTTACTGTCATTCTCTGCCTGGCGTGAAAAACGATCCTCCTCACTGTGCACCTACTCTAATGCTCTGAATTCTGTCTAAAAACCTTGGCACCCCTCGGACTGTATTTTTAATATGCTATTCCTATGCATGTGCCGCTGTGTCTCTGTCAGATAACAATTCACACATTTGAAACAGTCTATCGGCCAAACCATGATCGAAATATACAAATGCTTGCGACAACTCCTTACATGTGTTGTTTCATATGTGTTGGTTGAATGCTACGTATATGCTAGTCAAAGCATTCAGATGGACTCGTTAAGCATTTCTTCCTGTGTCCGGTCGACTCCCTTTATGGGACTGGTTAAGAGGTTGTTATATGACGGTTACATTGTGAACTGCAATAAAATTGCTATTTGAATGACCATGAAGTTCCTTAGGACAATGATTATTGCAAACCCTAGTGCATCAAGCGTTACTTCTTCTGGAATTGTTGGAGTGTTTGCTAGAACTTGCGACACCTGCCACATTATAAATGTTGGCTCTCTAACTGCGGTTTCTCCTGTCAAAGTCTTCTCAAATATCTAAACAAGAGTGCTTAATAGCTACACCCTGGACCCACTATTGTTAGAATGCTACCTTTTTTACTGCTTTCAGTTGGTCCCTATTTCTACAATGGAAAAGTCCGAACCTATAGTTGAAGCTTTGATTGCTGCACCCTTGCGCAAATATCTGCATACCACTAGGCATACCATCATGGAGGGGAAATACCTGGCTTGCCCACTCAGTTGATTAGAAATTTGGAGGAATCCCATCCTTGTTAAAACAAAAAAATAGATATATAGCACACCTTCTCTAGACATTTTTCATTTAGAGACTTCGGAACCTCGTTATATATCCCAATGAATGCATGAATAAATTCTTAACTCTTCCGGCCTTAGTACTCTATTTGCAGCATTGAAACATGTAACGACCCTTACCTGCTCATCCCAACACGGCTTGTTTAGCATTCTTGTCAAGTAGAAACTCATAGCCTCTGTCCCGGGCTTCCTCGGTGCAATTCGAATTGATGCTCTCCAATAGGTTTCCAGAGGCGCGTAATTTGGCACACAAGACAAACCCTCAGAGCCGTGAACGTTGAAGCTAGAGAAAGGTCTTGCCTCAGTGCGCCACTCCTCCTGCATTGCCAACATTATAGCTCCTGATTCCTTGCTCTCCAGTTCTCCTCCATTAATACGTTCCTCCAATGCTATTATTATTTATGTCTAGAGCTTATGTGTGAGAGCCTTCTCTCCTGCACAAATGAGAGGTTGAAAGCTCTATCAGAGATGTTATTGCATTTCCAAAGACAACTACAACACAATGTTCTCTGACAAAAACACCATCAAGAGTTGATCCAAAGCAGCTTCGAGAACTTTCCTATTCCATTGAGAAGTTTACTAACTAGTGAAGTAGGTTAAGCTGGTTGCATAGTTTATAGTTTTTGTTCTTAAAGATACAGATGGGTATTTTTGGCATATCATTGTGCTGTGTTTGGTAGCAACAATCCACACATCCATGAAAAATGTTTGCTAGTGAGATTTATCTTACAATGGCAGTGCATATTTTGTTGGTTAGTTTTAGCTTCTACTCTGATTAATTGAAGAAAGGAATCTCAAATCAGATCTTGATGAACCGTTACAAGAAATTTTGGAAGGTATCAGTGTAATGAATATGTTAACAATTAGAACAACTTATGCCATTCTAAACTCATATTTCTAGAACAAATGAGGTATATAAAATTCTCTCTGCTATTGTGAAAATGCGCTTGAAATAATTGTTCTTGGACAAAAGATCAATAGTTTCATTTCATGGAGAAAAGACGATTATTTCCTGTAAGCGCTGATAGAGACACCATAAGAGGCACTTATCAGTGATGGCTTCTTGAATGTGCTAAGTTTTGTACTTAAGATGCATGTTTTTTGAGTGTTGCCATTCACTACAGTCTTGCTTATTTTATATGAAGAAATTGATGATATTGTAAGCACTTGTTTTGGAAAAACTTGTAAAAAAGTTTCACCCCAAGGGATTCAAGGGTGAGCACTTCATCATCTGTCATTTCAAAATTGGCAAATGTAAGGCGCTTCTTATGTGATTTTAGCTTTGCAGTTTATAAAATTATGTACAGATTTGTAAGACACCTTTTATGTGAAAAATTGGGCTAGACTGGAAAAGGATTGGTGCAGCCAATATCTTGTGTGGTGAAATTCTTATTTATAGACATCTTGTTTAGTTTAGTAGAAGAGTTATATAGCATGTGGGGTTTTCAATTTGGAGATTGGAGACTATTAAGAGTCTTTATCTTGGCATTATATTAGAGTTTGGAGTGCATTGAGGTCCTCATTGCTTTACTATTTCTTTTGAGTTTAAACTAGCTCCAATTGGTGCAATATTCCAGTTATTGGACAATCTAATACTCTCTACTATGGATAATACAATCAAAATCGGCAAGGATTTTCTTACCGATATTCATAGTTGTTTACAAGATGTACATGAAAAGATTGATTTTTTACAGCTTGAATCTCAGCTTCACCAAGAAGAATTAAAATAGAGGAATCATCATTCTAAACCTGTTTCTGTTCAAAACATTGAGACAACAACCCATCAGTAGCAAGTCAATAATGTTACAGTTCATACAGATTTTGTATCCAATAAAGCAGCAGTTGTACATGCAGATACATAAATTCAATCTGCACTTCCCAAGTCAGTCATCAGACCTTGGGAAGAGCTTGTCCATCACAAACACATAACTGGTCTTGGATATGACAAGGACTTTTCCTTTCATATTCCAAACTACTCAAAGCCCATTTAGTTTCGGAGCGCTGGATTCCTTCATGACAGTTCACCTCTAGCTGTTCCAGATTTTGACCCCCTTCCACAACAACAGATTGTGAAATACCAACACTGGGACCGGGTTGGCCATTTGAAAGATCACTGTTTCGATCTTCATCCATGTAAGAATTGTCTTAAAACCACCCATTCTTCACACAGATGCTTCAAAAACAAACCTACTGCAAGAACAAAGATTCATCTTGGACAGATCGCTTCTTGGCAATGAGCATCAACAACGAAGATGATATTCCAATCACATGTCAGAACTTGTCCTATAGTATTGAACAATCTTGCAGTTGAGATTTCTTTATCTTCTCACATTGTATTTGACAGAGGGGAATGATGGTCATCTACAAGCTTCAAAGCCACATCAAGCAAGCATAAGCCACAACTTGCCATACTAGATTCAGAGTTGTAGCCAGAGACAAATATGACCTTAAGCATGCCTTCAGTTTGTGACACCTCTTCAAAGAATTTGGGACACTTCCTCTAGCAAAAGACTTCATCTTCTTACTAGTTTTGAAAGAGTTCCAGGAATTTCATTAAGCATTCCAGAGTTGTTGGTCATCCTTAAACCTCACAGGTTGAGACTTCCCTTTTCAGGTTGAAGTTCTCCCTTTTATGTGGGGTGAGACCTCCCTTTCATGGTTGAAGGTTTCTTTCTTCAAAACATCAGAAGCACTTACTCTAGCAAATGACTTGAGCTTCATGCCAGACTTGGAAGAGTTCTGGGAACTGCATTAAAAGTTCCAGTGTTGGTGGTCATCCTTAAAACACCACCCTTTATACCAACATTTCAAACAACACATTCAACCTAACGTTGCCATGCATTTTTTCACGTTTTGTATTACAGCTCTCTTCTTGGACTCATACATCACCCTTCATATTAGGGGGGGGAGAATGTTGGACACCTAATCCTCTAAGGGTTGGTGTGGAAGCGGAATAGACTAAGGAAGTCCAAGAGACCTTGAGATGTGGAACCCAACAGTCACACCATGTACTACAAATGTATATAATCTGTTAATAATAAAGGCACTCTTCTGCTTATCATTCATATTTGGTTGCTTCCATGTGTGTGTCTAACAGTGTTTCCAAAATTAAATTCTATGTTTTAATCAATATTTAAAAACAATATTTTGTAATGTTTGGGAAACACTATTATAATTTTATTTTTATAAAAATAAATAAGAAAATTACAATAATTTCTAATAATTATAAGGAATTATATAATTATATATATATTAAATTTTATTTGTAGTTATAAAATTGCATATATTAATATAAGAAGAAAATTATGCTATCAAGGAAAAACCTTAAGTCCTTATTAAGTCAAAAGGAAAAAACATCATGTGCTTGTTACGTGAAAACTAAAATAAATTAGTGAAACAAGAACAAACTTACTCTACATTTGTTGGTGATACTTGAATTCTGTTAAAATTCAGTAACAAAATATAACTAATTAGAATTTCCACGAATCTTACGCCATTTTAAGTAGGTATTAAAAAACAAACATGTGAATACTAAACTGTATATGTTCAAATCAGACCTGTAACAGTTCCTCTGCTCCTCTCTAATTATTCGCTAAAAAACTTTTCAAGGGTAAATTTGAAAAAAAAAAAGAGCAATTATTAAATTCCCAACCAATCGAAACTTCCGTAAAAATCTGTGTCAAGAGAAAAAATAACTCTATTTTTTATTTCCATTATAAGTTTATATAAAATATGATTAAATTAAAATTACAATAATAATATCATTTAATAGATTAAATGACATCATTAAACAGAATGTGTGTCCATTAAAATAACTATAATGTTATTTCTTAATAAGTTAGCAGGATATCATTAAAATGAATATGTAAATGCTAAAGTTTATATGTTGGAAGACATCAAAGAAAGTGCAGGATCCCCATTTTTTCTTTAGCGGTCGTGTAATTGTCCAACGAAGGAGCACTTCATTGGTAGATTTGAATTGAGCACTTCACTCGTAGATTGAACTTTTTGTGTTTTATAGTGCATTGAGAAGCCTAATAAAGAGGGTTGATAATGAAAAAAATGATAATAAATTATATATATATATATATATATAAGCTCTAAGATGTAACAGTGGTTTAGTTTTGTTTTTAATTAATTTGTCATTGAGATTACGGGTCAATTTTCTGATTTTTTGGATTAGGTTTTGGGTATTGATCTGGGATGTTGTAGCTCAGTAATCTGCCCTTATCTATTATATATTTATATACATTTACCCATATATATATATATATTATAAGTTTTTAATTTTATATAATTTAACTAACATTGCACCAGATGTTGCAAAGGAACGTGTAAGGCATAAATATTATTTTTAAAATTTATTATAAAAATATTTTTCTTATTTAATTATTTTTTTTTAAATATCTCTCAATATTAATCATATATTCCGGAAGATAACAATTGATTTATATACGATGGATAACAATGATTTTTCTTTAGAAAATGTACACCAATTGATTTATATGGAGTTTATGCATCATTGAATGTCAGGTTGAAATTGTAAACTATGGCATCTCATTGATGAGTAGAAGTTGCCCCCACTCAACCGCTTGAAAAAAGGATTCATGATGGAAACAATACATATTTGTTAATGGATATTAAATTTTTACAATTATATAATTAGCTTACTAAAATGTAATTAAAAAAAAGTTATGTGATAAAAACAAATTATATCATATATATATATATATATTATTAGATTTTTAATAACATTAAATAATTTTATATTACAATTATAAATTAACTTGTCAAATCCACATTAAAATTTAATCCATTAGCAACTACTTATTTTCTTGCCATGGATAGCCATTTTATGTCACAACCTCTATTACACTGTCGATATCATAACAAATAAATAAAAAAAAAAAATAAAAAAAAATTATATATAAATATCAGTAGTCGGAGCATCTAACCATGGTAACTTGGTAATTCAAAGGTTAATTGCCATATTAATGTTTGCATGGTTTTAGGATAGGTGTTGCATTTATGTTTCCCCATCCAACTGATATTTTATGAAAGATTATGGTGTTTTTGGCTTTTTCAGTTCACTTGTCACTATGCACTATACCTTACCATTAATATCACGTTTATCAGGTTTTGTGTATTAACTCTATCCCTTGTGAGTTGTTCTTTGGACCGTTTGATTGAGTTTAATAATCTCCATGGTTCTTCCTTGGCTGCGTGGCACATGCAGGGCATCCTTCCCCAGCTGGAAGCCTCTAGATCCCTCTCTTATCAATGGTGGAGAGCTCAGTTACTCGATCCTAGGGTTACAATTCCATCAACAGAAAGTATGCTTTCTCGATGGCTGAGTTGAGGCTCATTTGGTTCCTACACTTTGCATGTTTGCTCGAGCTCTACTCCTCTTGCAAGCTCTGCTCCTCCTACCATGGTTCGATGCTTTGAATGAAATGGAAACACTACCTCAGAGGGCTAGCAATGTATTCTGGGTTGAGACCTTCGAACGGTAAGACACCTAGTTTTCTTTTTTTTCTTTTTTTTGGAAAAACAAATTTGAATTTCTAAGTAAGCTTAGATTGTTTCTCTTACTTATCTCTCGGTTATGTTATTGACTAAATGTTGGTTCCTTTTGACACAACGAAGGGGATTCAGGCTCAAGTACCTTGGCCTACATTTTAACGGTTCTGGCTCTTCTCAGAGGTTAATGTTGCGCACAAACACTACGGGTAAGTCTCGGTCTGAAAGGTTTGCATATGGTTGTTTGACAGGACTCGTTTCCTTTGCATTTTTCTAGGAGCCGCCTTAATTTTTGGGTAAGGCACGGTTGTGCTCGTCTGCTCAGAAGGATAACATGTCTCTATTGTTTTATGTGTCATATTTAAATTCTCAGCAGGGCCTACCTACTATAGGGTCTGCACAGTGGTAGAATGCTAAGTTCAAATTTTCTACTGGTTATTTTTATGTAACAAGCATTCTTCCCAAGAGAAAGAATGGTTTAAGCAAAGTAATATATATGTTTTTTTTGTTTAAAGTCTTCCACGGGTTGGAGCCCCTTTTCATCATTTTGTAAAGTTTACTAATAATGCAATGGATTTCTTTGGTAGCTGAGCTCCCTTAAGGCTATCGTTATAGTTTCTCTGCCATTATTCACGGATTCTTGTTATTAAACTTATCACCTTTTCCTATATGTAAGGTATGTTACAATACTCTGTCGGTACAAGGACATGTGCAAACTTCTCTTAGTTCTGCGAGTTCGCTATTGTTCATATCATTCTCTGTATAGACCCTTTTGATTTCCTTCTACTGTAAAAAATGGTGTGTTCTGCTAAGTAAATGAATTTGTGGTGCTAGCGGTTGTGTTTTACTGTTATAAGGATTATTTTCTTGCTATTGTTGGGTGTATACGTTAGGTAATTTTTTGGGTTTGGATACTTGTGAACAGGGTTTCCTGTTCTTTTGTTACTCGCCTCATAGTGCATGGCTAGTTTTTGTGAATTGTAATAGGATGGGCTCTGTTAAAGGTTCCCTCCTCAACACCTTTTTCGGCTTAAGCCCGAAAGTCTCTTTAGGGTTTGGACAGAAGGTTGCTTCACACTTCTTCTCACATCTCTACAGTTTTCTGAGATTTAACTTCTTCATTCTGTCACTTAATTCATTCTTCTCGCGGAGAATAGATTAGAAGGAATAGGATAGAATGATGAATTTTTTTTTAGCTACAGTAGTAATGCTGACAGAGTAAAGAAACATTTTTTGACCAAGAGGACTGGCATATTTATTGTTGCGACTTCCGCCATGCTTCTAACTATTGTAATTTGTGTTTCTATCCAACATATTCAGTCGAAGAGCAGTCGTATAGCATTCAGAACTTCTGTCAAGGTGATTCGAACATGAATTTCTCAAAGGAGCTTGCGACGGAATGCGCCGCCCACAGGTCTGCGTTTTGACTCTCGCAGGCTTCCCCGTTGAATCCATGCAAGCAAATCCTCCTCAGGTGATGAATTTTATGGTGAAGGCATTGAATGGCATAGTGGAGAGGACATTCATGGTCGGTTCAAAGATGACAAGGGAAGTGGCCCTTGGATTAGAACGGGATTCTCTCGAGGATTGTCTCGAACTACTGGATATGACAGTCAATGATCTCTCCCAAGCCCTCTCCAAGTTTAGCTCAAACTTTCATGACGATGTGAAGACATTTATTAGTACAAGTCTCACCAATCAAGATACCTACATCGATGGATTCGCCGCTACAGTTGGAGTTCTCAAAAACCAATTTCTAGGCAAAGTGATTCAGGAAATCTCAACGTATTTGACGGCACAACAACGTTCCACTCTGAAAATATCTGTGGCCTAGCTCCTCGGCAATCAAGAACGTTATCCAACAAATAAAAAACAATATGACCGCCCATGGCCTAAATCCACCATCCACCAGGTTTCAGAACGCTTTGGCAGCACAAGCACCTAGTGAAGGCTAGGACAAGAGCCTCGCTCACGAGAAGAAACAGAAATGCCGATGTCCAAAATGTACACCATAAAGTTGCATCATTGTACTCGTCAGGCGTCACAACTCTAGCTTTCCTCCTGCGCTCTACTGCCACTACTCTCCTCCTGCGCTCTACGGACACTGCGAAGCCAAAAGTAATGAGATTGATACCATGTTGTAATCGGTTATGTTCACTAGTGCACAAACCATTTCCTAAACAAATTTGTAACCATTCTGATCGAACGGTTGAAACTTTTGCAATCGTCAAACATAGGATCATATGGTGTACATGGATGATAGGTGGGTAGAAAGGGGAGTTAATTTCAAGGGGATCAATTATGCTGACCAGTGCACAAACCATTTCCCAAACAAATTTATAACCATTTTGTAACCATTCTGATTGAATGGTTGAAACTTTTGCTATCATCTAACATAAGATCCTATGGCATACAAGGACGACAAGTGGGCAGAGAGGGGAGTTAATTTCAAAGGGAATTCCTCACAGCATAAGTATATAATGTAATAATTAAAAATTATTATAATATATTTTTAAATATTATTAGTAGTGAAAAAACTATACATTCTCTTCGTATTTAATATTTATAATAAAAGTGGAATTAATTGGAAGGGTAAGAAGGGCGGCATGAAGTAGAGGAGTAATTTATTGCCATCGTGAACAAAATATATATAAATTTACTTGAGCCCTAGGAACTCAACAAACAACCAACCAAATTATGAACCATTTGAAAAGAACTAAACATAGGCATCAATAAAAGAATCAAGAAATTAACAATTCTTGAAGTCTTTGTAGCAGTAATAAGGGAAATATCTAAAGCATTATTTGGAAGCCCCGAATTCCTCCCTCAATCATTCATCAGATCATCCAAAAAAATTCACTGAAATCACCTTCCAGGATATACTTAGAATCCTAAATGAGGAAGCACATAATTTATCCCAACTGGGCTCTTAGATTGAGAAAAGGATGAACGAATTCCAAGATGGAGCAAGGTTCATGGCTCCAATGTTATCAGCACGTAAGAATGAAATGAGGATATATTGGAGGCTGAAACAATTGATTCCCATGGTTCTTGAACCAAGGAGAATAATTTTATGTTCCTAGCAGGTAGTCCATTCCCTTGGAACAGTTGGCGCAGGAGGACATTCCTGCATTGGGCTAATTTCATCCATGGAGGAGAATAAATTTGGCTCATATGGTATTGGGGCATCTTGGCTCAAATGAACATAATTCTACTCATACATTGCTAAGAATCAGTATAAAACTCTTCGAGATCTATATCATTAATGTTTTTCTGTGAACTCTATGCACTTGCAGAAAATGCAATATCGCTAGAGAAAATACTTTGAGATATCACTTTCCAGTTGAGTTAATGATTTCTCTTGGGGAGATACTTCATTCGTGAGAATAGGCTTCGTTAAATAAGATGAGCAGAGGCGAATTTGCATGTCTTTTTTCTTCCCTACTTGGGTTCTCTGTCTTGGAATTGGTCATCTGTATTCATGGAGAGTTAAGAGGCTACAAGTGAATTGACTTGATGGAAGCGGTCTATCGAGAGGCTATTCAAAAGTTTTATGGGCATGTGTGATGTTATTAATAAGAGGCTGAAAATTATACAAAAGGAATGGAAGAAAAGGTCCAAAATGGTGGACCATAAACTAGAATGCATGCAAGCCCGCATGGAGAGGAGTCTCATCGTGATTGAGATAGAAATTGACTTGATGTCAGGACCTAAGATATTATAGGGAGCTTCGAGGATGATGATGGGTAGGGCCCTCTAGATCTGGCACTTATTTTCCAGGTGGCTAGATAAAAGTTAATTCTCGGATAGTTTTGTAAAATCTACAAGAATTTTGAGGGCAATATTATTTTCCAAAAATCAGGTGGAAGTAAGGAATCTATATCATGGATGTAATGGAATGTTGAAAGAATTTTTTTGAATCAAAAATTTCAATTGTGAGTTCTCTACAGTTTGAGCTACCAAATATTTCCACGGTGTTGAATTCATATATGTTGTCAAAATCCTAGTTTAAACGAGAAAAATGAAGACTTGACAAAATAAATGTGAATTTCTAGCTAAAATCTCTAAAGTGTCTAATAGTTAGACAATGCCATAATTTTTTTTACTTAACTATATAATAAATTGCATTTGTTAACCAATTTATTTAATGATATTGGATCTTAATTATAATTATCAATTCCAAATTTAAAAAATTTTAAAAAGATAAAATTAATTAATATAGAAGTGATTTATTAAATTAATTTATATATATTACAGTTACTAAAATATAAATTTAAATTAAAATTAATTAATTAAAAAAAATTAATTTTAATACTATAAAATATAAAATTACTTTCAATTATCTTTTTATGAATTTATTGAAAAAAATCTAGCCGTAAATAATTTACAAATGCTAAACTTGAAGTTTATATTCACGGAATATATCTCACTAATATAAATTCAATTTAACTAAATTTATAAGAAAAAAAAAAAAATATTTAACTTCTCTTTTTTAAGTGTATTATTCTTATATATTTTTTTTCATTTTTTATATATATTTTTGTTAATGTATCTCCTTAATATAAATTCAATTTCACTAAATTTTATAAGAAAAAATAAAAAAATATTTATCTTCTTCTTTTTTTAAGTGTATTATCTCTTATTGTTTTTTCATTTTTTATATATATTTTGTTAATGTTTTGTTATTTGAGAATTTATTTTAGAAAAGTTTTTTTGAGAGATCACATTGAATAATTTCTTGGAGTAAATATTTCGAACCCTCTACTATGATTCATCATTAAGGAAAATGTGGAGTATCTTGATCTAACAAAATATATATATATATATATATATGTGAAGATGCTTCACAAGAAAAACAAGAAAAACAAAATGATTTGGTTTAAAAAAAAAAAATTCATTTTTTTGAAACTTTATAAAATCAAAGAAAAATGAAAACGAAATTGAAGGTTCAAAAAGCATCCTCGTACATTGAAATAAAAATTAATAAATTACTGAATATATATAAAAAAAATATAAGACGAATGCTAAAATATGAAGAAAATAAAAGAAGTAAAAAATAGGATAATATATATAATATATATATATATATTATATATGTATATATATATATAATATAAATAAAAAATAGATGAATAAATAATAAAATTGAATAAAAAATGGAGAATTAAGAAATATGCAATTTCCAAAAAAAAATTTCTACGATTTTAAAAAACCGATAGAAAATCAAAGGAAACTAATTATATACTAGGAATCTTAACATAAAAACAAAAAATAAAATTACAGTTAAAAAGAGAAGGAAATAAATCAGAACTAGGAATGGAGAGCACAGATCTAATTGCTCCTAATTTTCCAACCTTCATCCCTATGGAGATTGTTAACATGCTTCTCAACTTCTAAAGCCTCCTTGAACTTCCTATGATGGAAGTGATCCTTAAGTCAGTCAAGAATCATGTTGACCCCAAAGACATGAAATGTGTTTACTTATTCCCTTGCTCATGTGGAACACCCTATATTGGAGAAATGAGTCCTTCCATCAAACAAAGGATCCAAGAGAATGGGGAAAATCCTACTCTCCACTCCTAGTTTTGATTTACTTTCTTCTCTTTTTAATTTGATTTCTTGTTTTTATGTTAAGATTCCTTGAAATATTATTATAATTAGTTTGCTTTGATTTTCTATCACTTTCTTAGATCTCCATTCCTAGTTTTGATTTATTTTGTTCTCTTATTTATTTGAGTTTTTGTTTTTATGTTAAGATTCCTTGAAATATTATTTATAACTAGTTTCCTTGATTTTCTATCAGTTTTTAGATGGTAGAGTTTTATTTTTTAATGCATTTTTTTTAATTCTCCATTCTTTTAAATTTATTATTTTTTTTCATTTATTTATTATTATTATTCATTGATCTTGTTTTTTACTTCCTTTGTTTTCTCCATAATTTTAGCATTTCATCTTTATATTTTTTTTCTTGTTTTCTCTAAAGCATCTCCACCTATATATTGTTAATGTTAGATGAAATATTCCACCTTTTCCCTAATGATGAACCACAGTATGCTTTGAAGCATTGGCTCCAAGAAATTATTCGATGTGATCTCTCTGAAAAAATTCTCTTCTCAACATTATGGGTTCGAAGCATTGCATCACGCCCCCAAGCCTACGGTGGTCTTTCAACCATGCCGACGAGGTGTGGCACCACCGAACATTTTCTTTTTAACAATACTCGTAAACATGGACTACGCCTAATTCACTTTCTCCTACTTTGTTTGTGATTCTCAACCAAGTATTATTATATTATCCTTTATACCAATGAACACCCATACACATTCATTATCCACAACATTATATAAGAGAAATGCAACAGTATAAAGGGAGGGGCAACTCCCTGCAATATGAGTCTGACCAATAATATATTATACAATCTTTCGTTTTTACAATGCACAAGTTAAATCTTGGGAAACCCCAAATTTACACTTAGCCAAATATACAAAATAGGCAAACTCGGTTGCCTAGCTCGTCGGCACCTCCGCACAGTCGCTGCACGACTCACCAACCCTTCATTCACCTCGTCGAATCGTCGTGTCGTTTGCCCAACTCGGGCGCGCCTCCAAGTCACCACACACGGGCGCCTCCAACCAAGACACACCTTCGTTCACAATCTCAACACTTCATCGTTTCATCGTGCATGGCGCGCCCTCACCCAACCGCCCGTCTGCACGCCCACTATTCACTCGTTTAACTTCGCCCAAGGCGTCGCACGACTTCACCCGGGTCGCCACACGACTTCACCCGGTTCGCCTGAACGACCTCACCCGGGTCACCACACAACCTCGCCGAGGTCACGTGAATGACCTCACCTGGGTCGCCACACGACCTCGCCCGGGTCGCCCGAACGACCTGCATGAACGACCTCCCGAACGACCTCCCCGAATGACTGTCCGAATGACCTACCTGAACAACCTGCCCGAACGACTATTCGAACGACCTGCCTGAACGACCTACCCGAACGACTGTCCGAATGACCTGCCTGAACGACTGTCCGAACGACCTGCCTGAACGACTTTTCTGAACGACTTTCCTGAACAACTTTCCTGAACAAATTTTCCGAATGACTACCCGAATGAGTTTTCTGAATGAGTGTCCGAACGAGTTTCCCGAACGACTTTCCTGAACGACTGTCCGAACGAGTTTCCCAAACGACTGTCCGAACGATTTCCCGAACGACTGTCCGAACGATTTCCCGAACGACTGTCCGAACGACTTTCTTGAACGAGTTCTCGCCCGAGTTCCGCCCGTTGTGCGGGCTCATCCACTCACTTCAGAATTCCTTGTTCGAACTTGTTGATCGAATGTTCGATGGTCGTTTGCCTGCAAATGCCCTCCCATATATATGGGCGGGTGGCGGGTTGTGTCACCCGACCGACCCACACCAAACGCCTGGTCGACTCGTTCATAATGTGTTGTCTCGCCCCGGAGGATGGTCGGCCCGCCCAACTCATGGGACCACCCCCTCAACTCACCCAACACCTTATAAACTTGCCCAACGTTCATTTCGTTTCATGTTTCGCACGCACTTCGCATGGTGGAGTCGCCCTACCCGTCGCACGAACCGCAGGTCCTGACATCCTCCCCCACTGGAAGTCATTGTCATCCTCGACAATATCTCATCCTAGCAACCATCTGTCACCAAGATCACCATACCAACACATACACCCCATCGATATGTCATACATCAGAAATCATCTCAATCCATGACCATCGACCACACTGTCACAATCTCCACATGCTGCTCTCAATCGTGGAAGGCTAGCCCCTCCATCTCAAGCTGCATGCCCACTGCAACATCTCGTGTCGACCTCATCATGTGTCATACCATGTGAACTGCTGCCTTGATACTCCAAAAAATGCTAACACATCTCTGCACACTTCCGGACCCCATGTTCAAACTAGTCGGATGGCCAGTCCAACTCTCACGCTCAAACCATGAGAATGCACATCCCCATGCCACCATCAGACATTTCTCAAAACATCTTGTCACATCCTGAACTCGATCAAGAATCCATTCATATAAGTGTAAGCCATGCTCAGGTCCATGAAGTAGCCCTCATCTCATCTGCAACATGCTATCTAAAGTAGTTGAGTCTCGGCTCAACCCATGCCCAAGTGTTGCCACCAAGGCATCATCATCATCGTAACTCCATCACTCCAAAGTGTCTCATATTGATCCTCTACATCAAGTCACTCTTTCAAGCCATTCCCATACATGTACTTGAAATTATGCACCACATCCTGGATCAAAGTCTCTGACCTCAACTCCTCAATGCATCAGATCCTCTAAGTCCACCATATATGAAGTCCCCAAAAGTCACAACAATCTCATGTCATCATGAGCTCCATAAACCATCCTCAACCAACACTCTAGAAAGCATACAAGTCTCCACCCAAAGGTCTCTGCAAGATGCCTCAGCTCTCCATGTAGTAAGAATGCCCCATAGTCTACTCACAACTCCATCCAAGTCCATGGCTTTGTTGCACAAGAGTGTACAACCTCTCCATACTCTCATAAGTGTAAGTCTCCATGTCACACTAGCACATCTATCTGCACAACATCCATGCCTTGGTACACCTCATTGGATGCCCATAAGTGACATCTCTACAAGTGCACCCACAATATGTCCCTGCATAAGACTGCCATGCTCCATGTCTCCAACCTGATGTCCATGACTAAGTTGCCATGTAGTCCAACCAAGTACACCCATCACAACCATCGGTCATCCCTATCCAAGCTACAATCTTTGGTTTAGTGAACTCGGTCACCCAACCATATCATCATGTCATGTCATGAGTTTTCTCCATCATAGCTCCTCCACCTAAGTGTCCACCAAGACTATCTCTTGGTTTCGGCCATGAGAAGTCCACCCAAAAGTGTGTCCTTCAAACTGTCCATGAGACATGCTGGGCACTTAGCCATGTGGCTAAAGCATAACTCATTCCTCCACAATGATCATCAAGTTCCACCCTTGTCACAGAACTTTTTACCTTCCACCATAAGGTCACAAACAACACCAACAAGTCCTGCAAAAATCAACAATCCTTGTTTCTCCATACAAGGTCTCATCATAATCACCCATGGTAAGATGCTCCCTAGCATTGGCAAACTGACTTTGCCCTTCCCTGCACACGATCCATCTACCAAATGCTCAAATGAAACACATGTATCAACAATACTTACATCATCATGAGGTTCCTCCATGAGAGTACCCTCATCCATACATGTCTGCAAACTGCACGATCCTGGTCCAACTTGATCAAGCTCAAGTTCATCCTCCATCACAGTCATGTCTACAAAATATTCAACTATCAAGGCTTCCTCTTCCTTATCACATTCTGCAGCTTCCTCCTTATGAGCCAAAGCTATGGAATGCTTCTTCTCAAGAGTTAGCACTTCCCACTTCTTTCGAATCAATTCCTGCCTTATCTTCAATTCCTTGGATTCTGCTTCAAACAAGTTCACTTCCTTCACAAGTCGACAGGCTTCGTCCCTATTTCCGTCAAAAATCCCTTCCTTGACCAAGGCACGAAGAGCATCCCTTGCTTTGAACATAACTTTGTCCCATTCTGCAAGCCTTTATTCAACCTCTCTTGATTCCTCAAGTAGACTCCCTTCAAATTCCTTGAAGGTTACAAAACCCATTTCTTGCAAGATAGACATCCTTGACTCTTCACCATTACGAGCAACCTGCTCAAACCAGCTCCAACCAAGCTCTGATACCAACTGTCATGCCCCCAATCCTACGGTGGTCTTTCAACCGTGCCGGCGAGGTGTGGCACCACCGAACACTTTCTTTTTAACAATACTCGTGCACATGGACTACGCCTAATTCACTTTCTCCTACTTAGTTTGTGATTCTCAACCAAGTATTATTATATTATCCTTTATACCAATTAACACCCATACACATTCATTATCCACAGCATTATATAAGAGAAATGCAACAGTATAAAGGGAGGGGCAACTCCCTGCAATATGAGTCTGCCCAACAATATATTATACAATCTTTCGTTTTTACAATGCACAAGTTAAATCTTGGGAAACCCCAAATTTACACTTAGCCAAATATACAACATCGGCAAACTCAGTTGCCCAGCTCGTTGGCACCTCCGCACGGTCGCCACACGACTCACTAACCCTTCGTTCACCTTGTCGCACCGTCGTGTCATTTGCCCATCTCAGGCGTGCCCCCAAGTCGCCACACACGGGCGCCTCCAACCAAGACACACCTTCGTTCACAATCTCAACACTTCATCGTTTCGTCGTGCACGGCGCGCCCTCACCCGGCCGCCCGTCCACACGCCCACCGTTCACCCATTCAACTTCGCCCAAGTTGCCGCGCGACTTCACCCGGGTCGCCACACGACTTCACTCGGTTCGCCCGAACGACCTCACCCGGGTCGCCAAACGACCTCACCTGGGTCACCCGAACGACCTCACCAGGGTTGCCACACGACCTCGCCCGAGTCGCCTGAACGACCTCCTGAACGACTTGCCTGAATGACCTCCCGAACGACCTGCCCGAACGACTATCCGAACGACCTGCCTGAACAACTTGCCCGAAAAACTGTCCGAACTACCTGCCTGAATGACCTGCCCGAACGACTGTCCAAACGACCTGCCTGAACGACCTACCCAAACGACCTTCATGAACGACTTTTCTGAACGACTTTTCTAAATGACTTTTCCAAACGACTGCCCAAACGAGTATTCTGAACAACTGTTCGAACGAGTTTCCCGAACGACTTTCCTGAACGACTGTCCGAACGAGTTTCCCGAACGACCGTCTGAACAATTTCCCGAACGACTGTCCAAACGACTTTCTTGAACGATTTCTCACCCGAGTTCTGCCCGTCGTGCGGGCTCATCCACGCACTTCAGAACTCCTTGTTCGAACTTGTTGATCGAATGTTCGATGGTCGTTTGCCTCCAAACGCCCTCCAATATATACGGGAGGGTGGCGGGTTGTGTCACCCGGCCGACGCACACCAAACGCCCAGCCGACTCGTTCATAATGTGTTGTCTCGTCCCGGAGGATGGTCGGCCCTCCCAACTCACGGGACCGCCCCCTCAACTCGCCCAACACCTTATAAACTTGCCCAACATTCATTTCGTTTCATGTTTCACATGCACTTCGCATGGTGGAGTCGCCCTGCCGGTCGCACGAACCGCAGGTCCTGACACATTGGCTCCAAGAAATTATTCGATGTGATCTCTCTGAAAAAATTCTCTTCTCAACATTATGGATCACAGAAATCTAAACTCACCAAAAAAAATTTATTTATATTATACTTTAATTTTTTTTTAATATAGCAATATGTATACTTTGATTTTATATGTTAGGTTCACAATTCTAGTTGAATCACTGCTATTAGCCTGAATAACATGTGTAGTACTTTAACATCTCTAGTAGTCATAGTAATTGAGGATTTCTAAAACCTTGGGCATTGTTGACAATAGTCTTCCACTAATGATAATGTAATTATAATGACTCTATATATCTATGCTCAAGAAGCCACCCTCTTTTCCTAGACTCACAAATTTCCCTCACTTCATTTGGGTTGATTACATGGTGTAGTAAATAGAAATGAGCTCTTAGATTCAACAAAATGCTGACATTATTAACGTGATGGAGTTTCCCAAATCCAATATGTCAATGCATCCTTCTTAGAATTTTAGGATTCTATAGGGCATTTTTTATGCTCATCTTTATGCATTTCTTTGTAATTTAATCTTCTCATGAGATTTGACGTAAATCTTCTTCTATTTTCATTATTTATATTTGTTATTTTTCAAAATATTTATAAATGCATATTTCTGAAATGAATATTTGAGAGTTATCAATATTAAGATAACATTAGACATCAAAATATTCAAAACGCAAGATGAGGAGTGATGAGATAAAACTTTCAAGGTAACCACATGTTAACAATAATTCACTAGTATTCAAAGGATTTTTATTCCAAGGGTTAAATTCTCATTAATGGTAAGAAACAAGGCAAACTACAAACCCTAGAACATTGAAATGCAAAGAAACTCTTAAAAAAACTAGTTGTATCCAAAATCCACACACATAGATCAACATAAAATACTAACAACAAAAAATAGAAATTCAAACAAGTTTTAGATCAAGGGTTAAATTCCCATTAATGGTAAATAAGACAACAAACTTGAAATGCAAAGAAACTCTTAAAAACTATTTGTATCCAAAATCTACACATAGTTCAACATACAATATTAACAACAAAAACTAGAAATCATGTCATTCAAATCTCTTCTCCACCCATAACCTCATAAAACAAAACATACAATAATTATGAATCAAACCATAAAAAACATTCAAATATTCAGAGAACCATTCAAAGCATAAGAGGCTAACCCTAACATTAATACCTAAACTAAAAAAAACTCCAATATTAGAAAAATAAACCACCTAATGGCATTAAAATAAAACACTCTATATCCATTCAATTTCCTTAAAACAATGCAACTTATTTATATTATTTGTTTTCTCAAATTTAAATTTCGCTCAATAAATTAAATAAATATAAACACGTGCACCCTTACCATACCCAAATTAATTACTTATAAATAATAAAATTCCCAAATATTCTAAAAACTAGTGCTACTTCTAAAATTTGAAACGAAAAAAGAAATCATCTTGTAATTAAAATAAATGAAAAATTTAAAACTATATTTAATACTAAGCCTACAAATAAAGGCCATAATCAACTTAAAGACATACACTCACTAATGCTACCTAACTGGTTTTAGTATTCGCTTTTGTATCATTAAGACACCCTAAATGAGTGTCTTTTTTACTTTCAAGAAAAGCTATTATTAATAATTCGATTTTTATTAAACAGGTTACAATAAATACCATTAAGACCGTATATATAATTTTGATACGATATTTCAACATAGATAAAGTATTTAAAATTGTGCGTAGTTGTCATCAGCACATTCTAAATGACTTTGTCTCTACCTTTTACACACAAAAACTAACTCATTATATAGGAAAACTATGGTCAATAAATCTGTTACTATCATGTTTGATGGAGCATAATCTAATCCACTTATTGTTGAAAGAGAACATAACACAACAACACATAAAGATAATAACCATATAGACAATTTGATACAATCTTTCCACGTAGATGAAATACATAACATTTCAACCGGGATGAATTATGTAATATATATTATTAGTGCTCCCTTTTGCTTTCCGCAGTGCAGGATTATTGCGTTCGATGGGCATTTTCCCAGCATTAAATTGTTTAAACTAATCAGTACATTGAAGTTTTAACCAATGTTTCACTGGAAATATTTCACTAAACAAATTTTTATGGAAAGTTTTTATTTCGACTTTTTATGGCAGGGAAAGAATATGATTTTAGATAAACTTAGGATAATCTTTTCAAATTTTAGTCTAATGCCAATTTAATGCTAGGCTGTAATTAACATTACTTAGGAAACATTTAATGTTTATGCTTTTCTTCTCTAGTGTAATAGATAACACCAGTAAGCAAGATATTGAATTATTAGGCATTACCACACCAATGCATGTCACCACTCCAATGCACGTCGTGGCAAGCTTCATGTCACTTTCTAAGGGATTAGGGATTAATCACCCTTTTGAAAGATACTTGTACACGGAGGTAATTTTAATAGTCATTTGAGGCAAGCAACGAAACTACCATTGAAGATTAATCCAAAGATCCATAGCCACAAGTCTGAAGATTAATCTGGTTGAATAATCAGTTTCTGTTCTGGGCGAGTCAAGCCTTCCCCTTACTTATGGTTAGTGAGGATAAGAAGTTTAGGTAACACCCGGTTGCGGAGAAAAATCATGAGCAGTCGAGACAACGATCTCTCACAAATCTGCATTCCTCACAGCATGGCCAAGTCAGCGTTGCCAATTAAGTTACCTTTCTATATTCCCAAATTTGAAGGTCGTTCCATAGACGATCCCTCTAATCTCAGTAGCTTAGTAGTGGAGTTGGAAGGCCTCTTCCATGTATAAGGCCAGAGATCTCTGGTCGTGGTGAAGCATTCATCAAGCAAGAAGCATCATACCAGTTTGATCCTTCCCCATTAGTTTAGCGACCATCAAAATGATCTTGGGCAGGCTCCTCTTCAGGAGCATCCATGGATTCCTAAAAAGAAGTCATTGTTTCATAGAAACCATTAAGCAAATATAGGGGTATAAGCTATTACCTTCTTTAAATCGCCTGTATGTATAACTCAAAAATCTCATTGAATTAGATTCTCTATTGGTCATTGATAACTATTGGGCTTAGACGATGACTCCTCTTTTCTAACTTCTTGTGTGGGAGGAGATTCAATACCCCATCAGGTAACTCCAGAAGAAAAGCCCCTTTAAAAGCAGAGGACTAACCCAACTTTCTATTTTGGTAATTTATGTTGGCTTTTTTTCCTCTATTCTTGTAATTTCTACTGGCTTAGCCTCTTATTTTCTGCACAACTTTGGGCTGACTTGCTTAGTTTGATACCTTGGAAGAAAAGATTGAAACCCTTTGAATATGCAAAAATGTACAAAAGGAAAATGGCCACCGCCCACAATAAGCATGTTTGTGATTTGGTATTACTTAATAATTTAAACAATGCAGAGAATATACGGAATTTTCAGCCTAATTTGATTAGACCCTTTCTAGTTATTATGGACTTGAAGAATGGATCTTATAAAATTGAGGACTTGGAAGGACAAGTAAATAAATTTCATTACTAGAAAACAATTCCAATGGTTGTGTTTTTGTTTTGATGCTTTCACAATGGAACAAATAGGAAAAATGCGGCCTCAATCATAGCTACAGATCAAACCTGTAATTTAAATTTGCATAAAGGAATAGGCATTTTACCTATTCAGAAAAAATAAAGTTGTAATATAAATTTGCAGAAAGGAATAAGAATTTTACCTCCATCATGATCTGATCTTTAAGCATTTATAAATGATGGTAATGCATATCTCTATCATTATTTGCACAGATAGAATCTTCCCCATTGGCATTATTTATAGGGCTATTGCAAGGCTAGACTCTTCCCAGTTGGCATAATAATGTTGTAAGTTCACAATGCTATATATAATTCTATTTATGATATGAGGCTATTGTCCCTAGAACAACTATCAAAATATATGTACTCATGTAGCATGTCATTTAAAGGATCTTTAATCCACATGCAACTGTAGGTCGAAAGAGGACTGACTAGCTTTTTGTCCTCGCTCCTCTTTCTTCTTTTGTAAGCTTCGAGACATATGCATGCCTACTCTAGAGAGATTATTATTGGCCACCATCTCTCATATTATTTGCAGTGTTCCACAAACAGTCTTCTCTACCTCAGGCTTTCACATAAGTCACCGTGTTTTTTGGCTCCACATGAGCAGGCACAGTCTTGCAGCGCTTTTCACTAGGGTATTCATCCATTTTACAGTCTATGGAACTCATACGTCACTTGCGGACATGATATCCATGGTATGGACTTTTATTTCAACATTTCTTTTTCCCTACACTAGCACCAGCCCTAAACCGGAAGGAAAGCGATGAACACAACCCCAAGAAATAGCGTGAAACAACTCTCAACCAACCCAGCATCCAAGGCGCATCCAATAAGAGAGGGAGATATTGGGAATTTTATAAACAAAACCAGATGCACGGGTATGGAACATCTCGCCTAAGACTGAGACAACATCTTAGGAATTTTATAAATTAGAGCAAATGCATAGGTATGGAACATCTTGATGCCTGAGACTGAGACCACCAACCAACTTATACAACCCTGATTTACTCATTCCCATATCCTTCAACAGATAAAGGTACTCACTCCCAAATGGTAAAGTATTAGAGAGAAATTTGGGACAAATCCAAACCTCAAAAGTAAACCACGTCTAGTGTGCCAAAATCCAAGACCTTACATGTGATCCAAACTATGGAATGCAAATAGAAATACTAGAAATTTCTATCGCTCCTGACCTACCAGCGCCTCAAGAGGATGCTTATCTGAGAATGCCCATGTCTTCCTAGATGCACTCGTCTAGATATAGCAAATACGAAGGTACTGATTTTAGTTTACCCAGAACAACCACCATAAGCAGGGGGAAGCCAATTTCAACTAACATTCTAACATTACCCATTTGCACGCATGCCCACCAATCCCTATTAACACATTGCAATACAGTCAGTATGCATTATTGTTCAATATGCATTCCCACTTTCTGCTCAACAAGCAACAACCAACCGCAGTATTCTATATGCTTTCAAGAACCAATCCCTCAACATCGTTGTCTAGCTCCCAGGTAGTCCCAGGTAGCCTCATAAGGACCAAAATGTTTCAATTGCATCTTCACTTAACCAATACCGTAATTCTAAAGCATTGCGACTTTCCTGTCCAAAATGCACATGGGTTTTGTAAATAACTCTCCCCTATTGAATTAATTGTCCATGTCTCACACTTCAACGCCGCTCTCCACTTCACTCTGAAACGAGACCCCTCGTGCACGCCTGAAAAACGAAACTTACTCACCCACCAACAACCCTAGTTTCACATCACCGCCTAGTGGGATCAAGGGTTCAATTGAGAAAGCCAGGTTCTAGCTAGGTGTGGCCTCCTTCCTGGTATATTGGTTGTCATCTTTAATCTGCTAGTTGTCTACCCAAAAGCCAAGAAATCGTGGTTAAGCTTATACTCCTAATTTTTCATGGCCAAAATGCAGTTAGAGGAAATCTCTATGGCTAAAATACAGCGTGAGCACCTCTAGAAATCAAGAAAAAAGCCAAATCAATATGCAAATGGTTTGACATTTTGATTCTGTCATGGGAATTAAAGCCCAATGCCACATACAAATGCGAGATCTGGGAATATGCAAATGGTTTGACATTTTGATTCTGTCATGGGAATTAAAGCCCAATGCCACATACAAATGCGAGATCTGGGAATATGCAAATGGTTTGACAATTTGATTCAATCATGGGAATTAGAGTCGATTGCCACTTACACATCCGAGCTCTTGAGGATGCCAATAGGTTTTTGGTCGGAACAGCTTGTATAAATTACATGGAAAATGGTGAATGGCAGTGCCAACACATGTCACAACTTCGTGCAAATGTCATTTACATTTGCTTTTTTTATTATATTATCATGCATGTCAAAATATGGTTTTGATTAAGGTTAATTGGTGGGCCAATAAACTATTGTAATTCTCTGTGCCATTGCAGTTCTTGTTCGTGAGCAAAACCTCCATTTCCAGTGCCTTTAACACCTAGCCATGGATTAGGATCAATGCTTGAATAATTTCATCAGCGAGTGTTTCTCCCAAAATCATGTTTAAAAGGATCGTTCGTTATTCAAACGAAATTTCGTAAATTAAAACTCCCGTCAGGGACTCCGTAAATTAAAACTGGGTGTTATTTCCAATCCAAAATGCCAAAGAGAAGATAATATCGTTTTGCGTATCGAAATTAATTTATATCCTTATTCATGCCTCCATAATTAGAAATATAAATATAGACCTTGTTTATTAAGTTGGAGTCGACTTTAGTGAAACTATAATTAGCATTTTTTATTTTTTTTTGCATCGATATGTGGAGATATAAATATAGATATGATTTTCTAATAAGTAGAGCTTTTCTAAAAGCGAACTAGGGCATAACATATCAAGGGCTGAGTTAAATAATTAAAAGTAAAAAGGTAAATAATAATGTATGTCAAAATTTTGTTCTCAAACTATACAAATATTGCGATATATATGCAAGATGAAGTATGCATAAAAGCATGCTCACTAAAATTAGAATGCGTTTAGCCGCGTGGTTAATTAAACAATCTTTTTATATAGAGTAACATCTCAAACAAAAATACATATTTAAATTTAAAATTATAAAAAATTACTTTAATTTTTTATATATAATAATAATAATAAAATATTATAACTTTTTTTAAATTGAAATTAGAAATAATTTAACTAATTCGAAGAAGAACAATAATTCTGTAACACCTTATCCAGCATAAACATTTATTACGTATTACCTCAATCTTTTCATTTGTTTAACATAGATGGTTAAATAATTAAGGCTGAGAAGACAAAAGTTATCTTCTTATTTATTAATTAAGAATTTAAACCATTTGTCCAAAGAACTGATAGAAACTCATAAGTAACTCCTAAGACAGTTACAAAAACAGTTATGCTCATCTGAGTCTTACAAAAACAATTTTTCTCATTTGTTATATGAAAGGAGGGGAGAGCAAGAAAAAGGGGTTAGGTTAAAGTTTCCTTTAGCTGGACGAAAATAGCCAGTGGGAAAAAAAAATTACACTACAATCGGATGGTATGGTGCTTGAGGCCGGACTACGTCTGACTAAGTCCTGAGGCCAAAGATACTTCATTGCAACAAACTTATTATTTGCCGGGAGCAGGAAAAGCTCAGAAAGGGATTCTAGATGTAATTGCCACATCCGAAGCCGGGAGGAGACATACGAACTTATTATTTGCCGGGAGCAGGAAGAGCTCAGAAGGGGATTCTAGATGTAATTGCCACATCCGAAGCCGGGAGGAGACATACGAACTTAAGAACATTAAGCACTTACGTAATAATAAACTGGAAAATAAAAGATAAGTAAATAATATTGTGCTTATTATATATTGATTGAGCTATGTGATTATAAATAGGAAAAGAAAGACAAGTAACTAAATATTGATTGAAATTATTATATATTGATTGAGCTATGTGATTATAAATAGGAAAAGAAAGACAAGTAACTAAATATTGATTGAAAAGATTAACATTCAGGAACGAATAGATGACCAAGTGAACAACAAAATATTGTTACATAAATACTTTTTATTATTTCTTTGAATGATTACCATGTATAGGTTACAGTTTTCACATTTCTTTGAAATTCATATGCATTTTAGAGTAACAACATACCTGTGGATTAACAAAATGATATACAACTTATTATTCTGAGTGAGTAATCTATGCAATAGCACCGTGGTAGTTTAAATCATTGACATCATTTCACATATACAATGCATATATTGGAATAAGTTGCCATTATTAATACCTAAATATAAAATGTTTAAAAGAAATAAAATGACCATCTAACTGACTGATAAATGAAACTAATAGGCAACCCCTCGGTATGAAATGATAAAGAAATATCGTAACTAGATTAGGCTAAAAACTATAACATTCCTTGGATAAAAATGACGGTTGAATCGTAAAGGTTCTCGTGGCCCTCGGGTGGCTTCCGAAGAAAAACCCCGAGAGTCATCCACCACATATTGAGAACCATTAACATTGAGAATTCGGAACCGTTCACATTGAGAAATCAAAACCATTAACATAATTCCAAAAACAAAGCTAAATAATTAAGTTACAACACGAAAGTTCTAAACTAGGGATAAACCCTTAATAGCTCATGTCTTATCCTTTCACAGAACCATTCATTTTTAGAATAAGAAAACAAAACATTAAACCCTCACCCATCATGGCCTTCATGGATTAACGTTGGTCTAAGACGAGGTCCACAACGATGCTTCCACCAAAGAAAACAAGCTAAAAATCAAAAGACAGAAACCCCTCTCGGATTAGTGGAACTTGAGAGCATTAATTTCGCGAGAAGACTTGATTTTAGAAACGAGAGGACATCAACCCATGTGAGGAAGACCCCTTATACTCCAAATCCTTTCGGGGAAGTAGATGCTGAGACCCTACCTTCAACGCAGAGATATTGGTTTTAGAAAATTGTAGGCAGTGTAGAAAAGTTGAACAATTTCATTACAAATTACTTAACGGTTCCAATCTTACCTGCTATGATGGAGCTCTAGGTGGAAAGAAGTTGTGAAACTCTAGATATCCTGTAACATTTGTTAAGTGGTTCATGATAATCAAAACCAAGCTATAAATCCCTAGCAGTTGCTTTGGGACAGTACCTGATTCAAATGGATCCTAGAACACTCTCTGTGTTTTCATGAACTCTTTAGAGATCATGCCAAAGATTCAAAGTCTTATACAGATCAAGCTATCAGATGGAATCTTCAGATAGTTGCCATGGCGATCAGCGCTGATCAACGAGGGTCGTCGATCTAGCACGCAGAGTGGTGGATCATGGTAACACGCGCTGACACCAACCAACAAATGTAGGTACAAATTTAAGTACCGGAGGTAATCCAGGTACTTGCGGCTTCTCTTCACTGACAGGTTTGCCCTACGATATGTGATTAGTGACAAGTCACTAATAAGGAAAACCTCTTAGTGAAGAGAGGCCCCAAGAACCTAGACCTGAAATAATTATAAAACACAGAAAATATTGTTTCGGTTCCGCCGAAGCAGGATTCCACAAAACCAACAGGATATTAGACGGGCTTTGAGCGGTAAGCAGTTTCGACCAAGTTCTGCCTGATGCCACACAACGATTACCACACGCCCCGTGGAAGAGAGAGAGAACCACTCACGTCAGACGGGTAAACATCATGCTACTTAGCTGCCCGATATGAACGATGATCGTAGGATCTGGGGCCTGCAGATCAACAGTGGAGATGTGTTATGATGGATGACTGGATTTGACAAGATTATAAAGTAATATCACATAGAATTTGAAGTCTGATATGGACGATGCGTTGGCAGAAGGCTGTGTTTCACGGGCATTCTAAGAATTAACGAAAAAACGGTCGTTTCAAATATGTCCAAGAGAACTGACACTCATCCGTTATGAAATAGGTGGCCACCTCCCTGTGAGGCATTATATAGTGACTGATTACGCAGGATAGAGGGATTCAAACCGACCAAGGCAGGGGAACTAGAAAGCCGAGAAGTGGAAACCAATAGTGAGGAAGAAAATTGGCTTTAAAACCACAAACTGATAGAGAGAGAGAGGCAAAGCCATAAGTAGTAGGCAGTAAGCCGAAAACAGAGAGAAAAAGCAAGTTAGGAGCTAACCTAAAGAAGCAAAAGACAGCGCGGAGCCAGAGTTAAGACAGAGATAGAGAGCGTTAGAAAGTTCGTGTACTCCAGAGAAGGCTTGAGAGGTTCAAGTGAACTCCTCTGCACACCTGTCATGTATTGAGTCTGAGATTGGGCTCATACTATTGTAGTTAATAGAGACCAAGAGTTAGTGAGGAGAGTCTGTGTACTCAAAGGAGACTTGGGGGATACAAGTACAATCTTACTAATTTGTATCTGTTGTGTGAGACTCAAATTGAGCTCACTGTTGTAAAAACTCTGCTACGAAGACATAATAGAGAGGCCACCATTGAAGGCTAGACCAGGAGATGTAGCCTAGGATTATTAGGTGAACTCCTTATTAAAATTCTTGTGGTTATATGTGTTTCCTATTATGTTTTCTTTTACTACTTCATTTCCTGTGTATTGCACAATATTATTGATCCATTGCACAAAATAACATGGGCACATCCATGCACATGAGTCTATAATACATTATTGTTTGTCTTAGATCAATTTCAAATCAAGTGGTATCAAAGCTTTAGGTTGCTAAGGTTAGACAGACTTGTGCTGGACTGTTTATGAATGATAACCAGATCAAAGCTTAAATTAGGAGAAGGAGAATTGGTTGAATTTAACCCAGAAATTGGTAGAGTTTATACTAGGAGGAAAATGTCAGAAGAGATTCCCTTGGGGTTAGACTCTCAGTTCATGGATATTTTCATGTCTATGAGAACCATGGTAGAGGAAATGTATAGAGAATTTAAGAAATGTTGAAGTGAAGATTATTCAACTTCCTAGCATGACAAAGGAGTAGAAGAATCTGTCCTAAATGACCATTCTAAAGGCAAAGGGAAAGAAGAAAATCTTCCCGGACCTCCTGATGGTCCTGAAAATAAAAAGAAGAAAGCATCTTTGATTAAATTAGATATTAAATTTTATTTGCCAATATATGATGGAGATTTTAATGCAAAGAAGTTGGGTAATTGGATTAGACAGATTAATGTGTATTGTAGGGTGCAGAGCATTGATTCAGACAGAAGTAAGACTCAGCTAGCCACCCTACGCCTTGGAGCAACTGCCTTGGTATGGTGGGAAGGCAGAAAACAAGTTGACATGAAGAAGCATGGTAAAATTCTTCTTGTCTGGAGTGAATTTGATTATGCAATTAAAAGATGATTCTATTCACTAGGTTATATGCAGCAAGCTATGATGAGCTGGAAAACTCTTCACCAATTAAAAGGTCAAAGTGTACAAAGCTACACCAAAGAATTTAGAAAAGGAGATTTGATTCTAGTTATTTCTTTAGACTCACCCGAAACTCTGCTGAAGTATATAGGTGGTCTACACAACTATTTAAAGCACAACATTCTCATGTTTAATCCTACTAGCATAGATGAAGTATATGCTCAAGCTACACATATAGAGGCTAGAGGTAGGAATGTGAACCTAGAGATTGGGGGATCATCAAAACCCACTGCAAGCAAGAACAAGGAAAGGAGAAAGCAAAAATGGAAAGAGAGGAAGGTAAATGCAGTACAGAAAACCAAACCTTCATGCACTCACTATAAGAAGAATGGGCATGATGATGGACACTGGTGGATTTTACATTTGAAGTTGAAACCGAATAAATTTGGTGGCAAAAAGAAGAATATTGTTGCATGTATTTAGAACGATTTGGGGTCAAACTCAGGGGATGAAACAACAATTACATCCACAGGTATAAAAGGTAAAAATTCTAAAGCATCTATTAGTAATTCTGCACAATCTACTAATAATGAAGAAAATGAGAGGAAAAGACATGAGCTTTTTCATATTAGAGTTATTTCCAAGCATCAAAAGATTGATACTTTGTTTGATAGTGGCTCACAAGTAAACTTAATTTCTGAAGCAATTGTAAAGAAGTTGGGATTACTAACCACACCTCACAAGAAGCCATATCCATTGGGTTGGGTATGTGATAAAGCAAAGCTACAAGTGACTAGACAATGTAAACATAGGTTTTCTTTTGGGTCAGCATTTGTAGATGAGGTTGAGTTAGATATCGTTCCCTTGGATATATGTGGACTTGTTTTAGGAAGCCCGTACTTGTATGATAGAAAAGCCATTTTCTATAGAGCTTAAAACAGGTATCAACTTGTTAAATATGGAATCGAATATATTGTAAGAGCTCATAAACTCAAGAATAATTATACTCTCATAAACTCAGGGCATATGAAAATAATTGTAAACTCATGGAAATAATTTTTACTGATGGTTGTAAAAGAAAAGAAACCTGATAAAAACAGTGTATTTGAAGGCTGTAATGTTAAACAACAAGCTAATTTAGAAGAAGTTGTTTCAGAATATGATATGCTATTTCATGAACCTAAAGGTCTACCACCCAAAAAGGAAATAGTACATGATATTAATTTGCAACAAGATGCTCCATTGCCTAACATCGAAATGTATAGGTTGTCCACTTTAGAGAATGAAAAAATAAAGAAGCAGGTACAAGTGCTGCTGGAGAAAGGGTTCATAAGACCTAGCACATCACCATGTGAGTTTCCAATTGTCCTAGTGAGGAAGAAAGATGGCTCATGGAGAATGTGCATTAATTACCAAGCCTTGAATAAGATAATGATAAAAAATCGTTATCCCCTTCCTCGCATAGATGATCTATTAGATCAGTTGAAAGAAGTTGTTTGCTTTTCCAAGTTGGACTTGCATAGTGGCTAGCATTAGGTCAGAGTTGCAGAGCAAGATGCATGGAAGAATGCTTTCAAAACAAAGCAGGGATTGTATGAGTGGTTAGTTATGTGTTTTGGCTTAACTAATGCTCCTACTACTTTCATAAGAGTAATAAATGATGTACTCGGGCCTTTTATTGATGATTTTGTCATTGTATATCTAATTGACATTCTTGTATTTAGTAAAACATGAGAAGAACATTTGAAGCATGTAAAGTAGACTCTAGATGTTTTCAAAAGAGAAAAGCTTTATGTTAAGCTATCAAAATGTGAATTTGGCAAAACATCTATGAATTATTTGGGTCATCTTGTAAGGGGTAGTGAATTGAATATAGGTCCCTCTAAGGTTGCAGTCATTGTAAACTGGCCTAAACCCAAATCTGCTACAGAAGTTAGAAGCTTCCTAGGAGCAACATAGTATTGGAGAAAGTTTATTGCTAACTTTTCCTTGATTGCAGCTCCCTTACATGCTTTAACAAGATTGAGCAAGGTGTTTCAGTGGAGAGGTAAACAAGAGAAAGCCTTTGACACCTTAAAACAAAAAATTAGTACAACACCAGTACTAGCACAACCCGATCTTCAAAGACCCTTTGAAATTGAAATGGATGCCAGTGACTATGCCATGGGAGCAGTGTTGATGCAGCACGGTAAACCCATATGTTATCATTCTGATACATTTAATTCTGCAATAATTAATTATCCCACATATGGCATTAGTATAGAGTGTGAAAAAGTTTAAACATTATCTAATGGGCAAAGAGACAGATATACATACTGATCATCAACCACTTCAATATTTACACTCACAAACTAAGTTGCAACAATCAAGACACTATAGGTGGATGGGTTTTCTACAACAGTTTCATCTTGTCATCATATATAAAAAGGGCATACACAATAAAGTTGTAGATATGTTGTCCAGACCAATCATACATGCATCTACTATATTTAAGCATAACTCGGTAGTGCATGAAAGCTAAATTGAACAACACGCTCAAGATATACACTTTAAAGATGTATATGCAGCTTTAAGTAATGGAAAAAAATTAGAAGAATTGGATTACTATATTAAGGATTGAACCTTATATCATTTGGGAAAGTTATGCATCCCACAAGTAGAGAGAGTTAGCATAATTAGGGAGGCACATACTTCCCTGATATCGGGTCATTTTGGTGTAAGTAAAATAGTTGCACAATTGCAAAGATTTTGTTATTGGCAAAAAATGAATGAAACAGTTTCTAGATATATAAGAGGGTGTAATGTGTGTGTTAAAATCAAGCCTAGGAATAAAAAGCTAGACTTCTATACTCCACTACCAGTTCCTTCTCATCCTTGGGAAAGTGTTTCCATGGACTTTATTGTGGATAGGTTCAACAAAATGTGTATTTTAATACCCTTTAACAAATAGGTTACAGTTGAACAAACAACAAAGTTGTTCTTTCAACATGTATGGGTTCATTTTGGATTACTCACTTCCATTGTATTTGATTGAGATTCCCGATTTTTGGGGACATTTTGGTCAAGTCTGTGGGAATTGATGGACTCCAGACTGAAGAAGAGGGCAACTTTTCATCGACAAACGGATAGGCAAATAGAGCTGGTCAACGGGACAATGATCCAGTTGCTCAAGGGCTATTGCAGTAAGCATACCAAGTCTTGGGATGAACATTTATGTTATCTGAAACATGCCTACAATCATGCTAAGCATTCTTCTACATAGAGATCTTCTTTTGAGACCTGTTTTGGTTTCATACCAAGCTCTCCCTTGGATTTTATCTTTAGTAAAGACATAATGGTTAATGGACACGACAATGTGGACAAAGTAACCAAGATCATTAAACAAATCGAAGAAATTCACTAGACAGTGCAGGAACAATTGGAAAAGAGCCAAGGCAAGTACAAGGCATGGCATGATAAACATCAGATTGAGCATAGTTTCCAAGCTGGTGATCAAGTCTAGCTATATATCAGCAAAAACAGAATGCAAGGTGAAGGTAAGAAGCAGAAGCCAATAAGGTATGGACCTTTCAAGATACTTGAGAAAATCAGTGAGAAAAAGTTTCACCTTGATTTGCCAGCTTACATGCACATCTATTCAGTAGTTAATGCAAAAATCTTGAGACCACTTGAACCTTCATTGATTGAAGATCTGGAAGAGCAGAGTTAGTTTCCTTCTATTGAGGATCGATTACCTGAAATCTCAATGAATTGTAGGAAGATACAGTTCTAAACTAGAAGGTGAGAACTACGCACAGAGGGGATGTTGAGCACCTCAAAATTGGACTCAATGGTTCAAAACCAAGTAGTGCAAGATGGATAGAAATTGGGCATGCGAGGAATCTATATCCTCACTTGATTAATACTTAAAAAATCAACTTTTGGTGGTACAAAAGCATTTTCAGTGGGAAGGTGTGATCCAAATGGATCTTAGAAGACTCTCTAAGTTTTCGTGAACTCTTTAAAAATCATGCCAAAGATTCAAAGTCTTATAAAGATCAAGCTATCAGATGGAATCCTTAGATAGTTGCAGTGGCAATCAGCGTGGATCAACGAGGGCCATCGATCTAGCATGCAAAGCGACAGACCATGGTGGCACGCTCACACCAACCAGCAAATGCAGGGATAAATTTAAGCAGTGGAGGTAGTTTCTGAAGTAGCTAATCGCATATCGCAGGGCAAACCTCTCAGTGAAGAGAAGCCCCGAGCACCCAAACCTGAAATAATTATAAAACTCGAAAAATATTGTTTCAGTTCTGCTGGAGCAGGATTCCACAAAACTGGTAGGATGTCGGTCGGGCTTCGAGCAGTAAGCAGTTTCAACCAAGTTCCACCCGATGCTACCCTACGATTGCCATGCGTCCCAGGGAAGAGAGAGAGAACCACTCACATCGGATGGGTAAACATCATGCTACTTAACTGCTCGATATGGATGATGACCGTAGGATTTGGGGCCCCAAAATCAATGGCTCAGATGTGTTTCGATGGCTGACCAGATTTGACAATATTATAAAGCAAGATCACATAGAATTTGAAGTCCAATATGGACAATGCATTGGTAGAAGGTCCTGTTTCGTGGGCATTCTCGAAATTAACGAAAAAAATGGTCGTTTCAAATATGTTCAAGAGAACTGACACTCATCCGTTATGAAATAGGTAGCCACCTCCTTGTGAAGCGTTATACAGTGACTGATTACGTAGGACAGAGGGATTCAAACAGACCGATGCAGGGGAACCGGAAAACCGGGAAGCGGAAATGAACAGTCAGGAAATAGATTGGCTTTAAAGCCACAAATTGACAGAGAGAAAGGCAGAGCCATAAGTAGTAAGCAATAAGTAGAAAATTGAGAGAAGAAGCAAGTTAGGAGTTGACTTGAAGAAGCAAAAAGCAGCGTCGAGCCAGAGTTAAGATAGAGACAAAGAGAGTCAGAGAGTCCATGTACTCCAGAGACGGTTTGAGAGGTTCAAGCGGACTCCTTTGCACACCTATCATGTGTTAAGTCTTAGATTGGGCTCATACTATTGTAGCCAACAGAGACCGAGAGTTAGTGAGGAGAGTCTGTGTACTCAAAGGAGACTTGGGGGATGCAAGTACAGTCGTACTGATTTGTATCTATTGTGTGAGACTCAAATTGAGCTCACTGTTGTAAAAACTCTGCTACAAAGACATAATAGAGAGGACACTGTGATGATGAGTCTGGTTTTAGACTCGAAACGTCGATATAAAAAGATGAACACTGTGGTAAATCCGAACTCTTCTCAAGAGAGGACACCGCTGAAGGCTGGACCAAGAGATGTAGCCCAGGAGTATTGGGTGAATTCCTTATTAAACTTGTTGTGGTTATATGTGTTGCGTATTATGTTTTCTTTTACTGCTTCATTGCCTGTGTATTTTGCAATCTTATCAATCCATTACACAAAATAACATGGGCACATCCATGCACAGTGAAAGCCCAGAAAAAAACCATGCGAATAGTATCTTAGTAGGAAAACTGTTAGATACCTATGCTCTGATCCTACAACAGAAGATTTGCTAGCTGAATCAAGGCTTTGGACCATTCTGTCGAGTTAACCAAAGTGTTTAATAGTCAATAAATGACAAGCTACAAACACTAGCTCATACTCTGATCTTCCCTCCAGAGGTTTACATATATCAATGGTGTATGCCAATAGAGAGTTATCCAAGGCAAGTGTAACTTGGGGATACGAAGGACAATGAACTCTTAAACCCTGCTATTACCATATTATTTAACCGCTTTATTCCTCAGTAATTATATCGATGTCATGTCATCATTAATGTTAAATGGCTATAATAATTTTTTTATTATTTATGTTAGGTTGTTACAAATTAGAAGAAAAACATTAATAACCTCTAAATTTGAAATCTTGAAGGAAAATTTACAAACCTTCATTAACTGTCCATATATAGTCTAAATAAAATTTCGTTGTGAAACAATATTGCCATATATATGCAAGATGAAATATGGATAAAAGCATGTTCACTAAAATTAAAATGAGTTTAGCCACGTAGGTAATTAATTTTTTTTCCTTAAATATAAAATTATATAAAAGGTAACATATAAAACAAAAATCCTTATTTAAATTTAAAATTATTAAGAAATACTATAATTTTTATACACAAAAATAATAATAAATATATATTATAACTTTTTATAATCGGAATTAGAAATAATTGAACTAATTCGAACAGGAATAGTAATTCAAAGAAGAACAGTAATAACCACTAATCTCGAAACCCTAAAGGAAAATTTATAGAACATCATTAACTGTCCATATATAGTATAAATAAAATTATGACGCTATATTATGGTCGACGCTCCGTGAAGAAAATGTCTAAGAAAACGGTGCGGATGAAAAACGCGAAAATATAATATTAAAATTCGAAAATCCCTAGGAGAATTTTACAACTGTCATTAACCGTCTTATATAATATTAAAAATAAAATTCAAACCCTATATTATGGTCGAGTATCCATCAACCAAAAATCTCAAACAAAACAGTGCGAACAGAAAAACCCAAAATGTATTAGGGTTTCCATTCTTAAAATTGCAGATGGACGTCGTGATAGACATATAAGTGATGAAGATGAACCGGAAATTGAAATCAGAGGATATAACTAGAAATAGTGTATGCAACGCATAGTCAGCGACCAATTTCCTGCAAGGAAGGACACAGTGGAGCTAGGTTGGGACTCGTTCCAGCATAGACAATGATTTTATGAACTAACTCATGGGAGAGCAGACCACTTACGTAAGTATTTCAGAAAGGGAGCAAGGGCATCTCCTGGCAGACCACAGCTGGAAAGCATATTGAACACTGCAAGAATACGCGTCTCTGTAAATCACGAACAAGTTGTTTCTCGAATTGTGGCGTTAATCTGTGTGAAGAAGATGAACGCAGAAAGTCGCCCAGAAAATTACGCTCGACAACCACGTGGAAGATACGCTTAACCCGTAGAATGGTGAAACGCTACCAAGGATACGTTAACCAGAGCTGGAAGGGCCGAATGCAGTGAAAAGTGAACCTCAACCGCTGACATGGCGGAGCTCTGTTGTAGGTTAGCGCCGAGAGGAGTTGTCACGCCCCTATATTTTTTTTGCATAATATGGGGGTGCGGCACTGCCTTATGCCGGGTTCGGGCATATACAGACTACGCCTCTACAATTCTTTCAACACCAATTTAACGCTTAAACTGTGTTTTTCCTTTAATTATCAACCAGCCAAACCGTTTATATAATTAACAGTTATATAACTCCTTTATATATGTTAACTTATAATTCTGTTCAGCAAATTATAAACCATAAAACCGTAACCAAAGAACACAGCAATATAGAGGAGGCCCGACCCAAAACCGGGTGGCGCCTCTGAAAACCGTTCCTTAATAAAATCACAGTTTTACAAGTTACAACCGTGTGAGCCTTTCGGGCTTCACACCTTGGACAATTGACATGCACGACCACCCTGTCGTTTACAACAGTTCCGTTCGGGAATTCTGTCGACCCAACCAACCGTCCAACTGAGCGCTCGGTCTGTCCGATTCGTTCGGACCTCCGTCTCCGCCCAATTGCTTTTCGCACTGTTCGTTCACCCTTCGTTCGACCTGTTCGCTGTTCGAACAGTCCCGACCGCCACTTCCGCCTGAAAGCCGAAGACTTCCTTCACATTGTCGCAGAGAGCTGTTGTGCGAAGGTGCAGCCAAGACCAAAGACTTAGAACGATAGATCGTAGCTTGAGATGATCGATTGCTTGATGCCTTTGTCGAATGAGCGCTCCCCTTACTTATAAGGTTCCACGCCAATCTTGGAGGGGTGTCGGTTACTCAAGCCGACCCCTGTTTAGTGGACCGCCGCCCCAACTTCCTTGAGCCGACGTGTTGTTCGTTTCGGGAGTTGCGTTATCATTCGTTCAGGGCGGGTCGGCCTATGTTCATATGGCCGGCCCTGCCCACGGTATAATTCAACCTCCCTATTATCCCGTGCGCCCGATCTTGTGCTGTCCGTGTTGCTAAGAGTTTGTGCCGTTCGGTCCTTGCCCACATCGCAACTGCCTTGCTGTTCGGTCCTCATGCCCACGTCGCAACGCCTTGCTGTTCGGGTCTGCCCACATTGCACATACCGTCGCTGTTCGGACTGCACGCCTCGTTCGCCGGTTGCATGGTTCGTTCGGGCGGGCGCCCTCCATGTCGCCCTGCCTATGCGGTCGTTCCGCCCGAGTGGGTCTGTCGTTCAAACTGTCGCTCTCCGTTCGGTCGCCGTGTAGACCTCGCCCTTGTGTCGTTCGTTCGTTCAGCACTTCGGGCGGGTGGGCGCACGTTCGTGTCGTCCACCGCCCGTCCCTCTGACGTGCCAAACATGTAATTCGTTCGGGCGTCCAACCTCTGTCGTTCACCCTTGCTGCCCGTGTGCTCCCTCCGTTGCACCGGTGATGTGTTTGCCGTGTCAGGTCGTTCAAACGGAACGCTGGGTGGGGACGTCGTTCACCGACGTTCGGGCCGCCCGCTGTCGTGCAGAGCGCCCGGTTCCCAGGGCGTTACATCCTCCCCCACCTTATTCCGTTGTCGACCTCGACAACCTCCATACCATCGTGCCCTCTTCAGCCTTCCACATCAAGTCGCCCTCCCGTTTCGTAATCCTGTGCACGGTCCGGGAGTGTGCATCCCATACTACACCAAATCGGAATTTAGACATCGATCCGGCTCCTCAATACTTCCGACCTCCAAGTCACCATGTATGGACCTCCGGGTGTAAGAAAACTTACATTTCAGTCTTCGGTTCGGGTTCGTGGGAACCCCACTTTTCTGCCGACCGAAAGACCTCCCTGCTCAATCTCCTTTCGGGCTCACTGCCTTGAGCAGCCAACGGTGAGCCCACCCCTTGTTTCATTTACGCCAACCTCGGGGGTGACTCTGGTGGCTCACCCGTGTCCATCAACTTGCCCCAACTGCCAAGTCCTTTCTGCTCTAAATATCGGAGGTACTCCTCCTGAGCTTCCCTCCATGTCTTCAATCTCACGCCGGGCTGAGGTGGTGCTTTTGAACATGAGCACCCTACCTCCGTTCTCCCGTGCTGATTCTCGTCCGGTTCTTTTACTCTGTAGCTGCAATTTTTCGCCAAGTGAGCCCCCTCACAAATCCAGCACTTCAAGGGCTTCTTCCCTTTCGTTTCACCTTGCTTCGACGAGCTCGGTCCGACCTGCTCCCCCTTGTCTGTCACCGTGCCTCGTTCAGTTTTGTGAAACTTCCCGTCAACCATGTCTCTAGCACCATCCTTCCGTTTGTCCTCACGGCGTTGTGCTCCGATCTGGTTAACCAAGTCGAGTTCTCCCTGCCCTACTATCACAATCTTCTTCCCGAGGAGTCTCCTCCTGATCTCCTCTTCGACCTGCTTGACTTCCATTTCCACTCCCGTCTTCCTTTCTCGCAATCGGGCTCTTTCATCGAAGACCCCTTGGAGATCCAATTCAGCCAAGTGGACTGTCTTGTCAACCGGCCCTTGTTTCACCTTGCAAGTGCACTCACATGTGCACGGTCCCTTGAGTTCGCCCAGCTCCTTTTGAAGCGCCAAACAAGACTCTCGAATCCGTCCCATTTCGGCTTCAAATTCGGCCCATCTCAAGTCCCAATTTTCTATACGTTCCCATGCTTTAGCAATCTCCCGGCTCATCTCCGGTTTGCCTGCCTGCTCCATGCTTACCCTGTGATCTACTCTCGGCCATGTGAAGCTGCCCTCGAACTTTCCTGCACCGCTCGACTCTCCATGAGTCATAGCACCCATGGTTCTTTCAAGCACCATCTTCGTTCGTTCAGTTCACGGTCCGCCCTGCCACCTGTTTCCTTCCAACCGGTTCTCCAACCGATATCCGCACCTGCTAACCTGTTCACCTGTCAACCTGTGCGTTCTTCCTCCCTGTAACCGTCTCGTTCACCAGCTCCAACCGAGCTCTGATACCATCTGTCACGCCCCTATATTTTTTTTGCGTAATATGGGGGTGCGGCACTGCCTTATGCCGGGTTCGGACATATACAGACTACGCCTCTACAATTCGTTCAACACCAATTTAACGCTTAAACTGTGTTTTTCCTTTAATTATCAACCAACCAAACCGTTTATATAATTAACAGTTATATAACTCCTTTATATATGTTAACTTATAATTCTGTTCAGCAAATTATAAACCATAAAACCGTAACCAAAGAATACAGCAATATAGAGGAGGCCCGACCCAAAACCGGGTGGCGCCTCTGAAAACCGTTCCTTAATAAAATCACAGTTTTACAAGTTACAACCGTGTGAGCCTTTCAGGCTACACACCTTCGACAATTGACATGCACGACCGCCCTGTCGTTTACAACAGTCCCGTTCGGGAATTCTGTCGACCCAACCAACCGTCCAACTGAGCGCTCGGTCTGTCCGATTCGTTCAGACCTCCGTCTCCGCCCAAGTGCTTTTCGGACTGTTCGTTCACCCTTCGTTCGACCTGTTCGCTGTTCGAACAGTCCCGACCGCCACTTCCGCCTGAAAGCCGAAGACTTCCTTCACATCGTCGCAGAGAGCTATTGTGCGAAGGTGCAGCCAAGACCAAAGACTTAGAACGATAGATCGAAGCTTGAGATGATCGATTGCTTGATGCCTTTGTCGAATGAGCGCTCCCCTTACTTATAAGGTTCCACGCCAATCTTGGAGGGGTGTCGGTTACTCAAGCCGACCCCCGTTTAGTGGACCGCCGCCCCAACTTCCTTGAGCCGACGTGTTGTTCGTTTCGGGAGTTGCGTTATCATTCGTTCAGGGCGGGTCGGCCTATGTTCATATGGCCGCCCCTGCCCACGGTATAATTCAACCTCCCTATTATCCCGTGCGCCCGATCTTGTGCTGTCCGTGTTGCTAAGAGTTTGTGCCGTTTGGTCCTTGCCCACATCGCAATTGCCTTGCTGTTCGGTCCTCATGCCCACGTCGCAACGCCTTGCTGTTCGGGTCTGCCCACATTGCACATACCGTCGCTGTTCGGACTGCACGCCTCGTTCGCCGGTTGCATGGTTCGTTCGGGCGGGCGCCCTCCATGTCGCCCTGCCTATGCGGTCGTTCCGCCCGGGTGGGTCTGTCGTTCAAACTGTCGCCCTCCGTTCGGTCGCCGTGTAGACCTCGCCCTTGTGTCGTTCGTTCGTTCAGCACTTCGGGCGGGTGGGCGCACGTTCGTGTCGTCCACCGCCCGTCCCTCTGACGTGCCAAACATGTAATTCGTTCGGGCGTCCAACCTCCGTCGTTCACCCTTGCTGCCCGTGTGCTCCCTTCGTTGCACCGGTGATGTGTTTGCCGTGTCGGGTCGTTCAAACGGAACGCTGGGTGGGGACGTCGTTCACCGACGTTCGGGCTGCCTGCTGTCGTGCGGAGCGCCCGGTTCCCAAGCCGTTACAGGAGTGAATGGTGAAGGAGAGAGAGGGGGTAGGGATGTCGTTACCCTAAGCTCCTCCAAGCGGATACCTACCGGCATATCTGAGAAGGAGCGATCGGCGAACGAGAATTCACCAGCTGTGTTGTGGTTACCGGCAGATGCAGATGTCGAGATCGTCCCGAAGGTTCGCAACTAAGGGTCGAAGTATGGCAGTTGACCTGTTCAGAAAGTGACTACCACCAGCAGGGAAAAGTTCCATTAATGAACTATACACGTACAGTAACATCGCACAGAACGTTGTTTTTTGCATTATATCTATGGGGTGGGTGGATTTCCACAATGGTCAGTGGATTTGTTTCCATGATATTGTATGTCATAATGGAATGGGACAATATACCCTGTGCACATTCAATGCTAGAAAAACCATATATTAAATGCCAACCACATTCACAGAGATAATGAAAATCTTAGTGTCGTGTCCTTCCAAGCGAAAATGCCACAGAGCGAATAATAGCGGTTTGCATATAGAATTTAATTTATATCCATATTCATGCATCAATATTTAGAAATATAGATATAGATTTTGTTTATTAAGTTATCATCGACTTTATTGAAACTATAATTAGCAATTTTTTATCATGCATATATATTTGAAGATATAAATATAGATATGATTTTCTAAGAAGTAACGGTTTTCTAAAAGTAGAACTACAGCATAACATATCCAAAGGATGAGTTGAATAATTAAAAGTAAGAAGATAAATAATAATGTATGTCAAGATTTTGTGATCAAACTATAAAAATATTGCAATATATATGCAAGATGAAGTATGAATAAAAGCATGCTCACTAAAATTATTAATGAAACAATTTTTTTGATTAAATATAAAATTATATAAAGAGTAGCCT
>APFE031211769.1:51587-63058 GCA_000404065.3 Pinus taeda | reverse complement strand
TTTCAAAACCCCCCCCCCCCCTTAATGGAGAAAGGATTATCTTGAACTCTTAACATCCCTCTAAACAATTCAAACTTTACACGCCCAAGAGGCTTAGTAAAAGTATCAGCCATGTTATGACAAGTTTTATAATATTCAATACATATTTCTTTTGAGTGTAGTTTCTTTCGAACAAAATGAAATTGAGTATCAATGTGCTTACTATTTTTATGAAAGACTGGATTGTATGCAAGCTTGATGGTACTCTGGTTGTCAGTTTTGACAATAGTTGATTCTTTCTGCTCTTCTCCTGCATCGTTGAGAAGTCTTCTCAACCAGATAGCTTCACACGTGGTTGCACACAATGCTTGGTACTCATCTTCACATGAAGATAGAGTTCAGTTCTCTACTTTTTGCTACTCCATGCTATGACCCCGAATCCAATGCTGAATGCATAACCTATGATAGATCCTTGATCATCCAAGTCACGTGCCCAATCGGAATCTGAAAAACCTACTAGAATAACATCATAAGTTTTAGTGTACAAAATGCCATAATTACTAGTACCACTAAGATACCTCAACACACTTTTTGCTGTGACCCAGTGACTTCCGAGTGGTGTTGACATGAACTGGCTCAATACACTAACTGAATATGCAAAATGTGGTCTAGTCGTAGTCAGATATATCAAACTACCAACTAACTGTCTGTACATAGTGGCATCCACCTCATTAGTACCATCGTCACTGCTCAACTTTAAATTCTACTGTAATGGTGTTGTTGCTGTTCTGCACTGCTCCATTATGAACCTTTCCAGCAAGCTTCTATCATACTTCCCTTGAGTAAGAAAATTTTATCTAGAATCTTTCCATACCTCCAATCCCAAGCAATAATGAAGGTTTCCATACTCTTCTCTATGCATTTTCCCTAATGCACATCCATCACAGTCCAGCTTAACATTATGGAGAACAAGGAGTCCATCAACCATACCTTTTCTCTGAAGTAAAATGAGGTCTTGCAGATTAAGATGGCCGAATCTCTGATGCAAGAGATCTTCGACTGTCGATCCAGCTGCAAACATTGCTTGCTGTGGCATACTCTTCACATCTAGTCTATACAGGTTCCCCACGTGCACTCCTGTTGCAACTGTTTCCATCTGGCTATCCTTAATGATACAGTTAGTCTTAAAGAATTGAACTTGCATGTCTTGATCAGTAATCATTGAGATAGAGACCAAGTTTTTCTTACATTTTTAAGATGTCTAATGTCACCACTATGTAACTTTACAGGAATGTCACCATATCCTTTGATCTCATATCCACTGTCATCTCCTAAATAGATTTTCGACCCACATGATATTCAAGAAATTCAAACCATTCCTTCTTACCAGTCATATGTGAGGATGTCCCAGATTCGACATACCATATGTCGTCCTCATCTCCCTTTAAAGTTGAAAGAGCACAATCGACTATAAATAGTTGAAGTTCGTGGCTATGGTCTTCTTCTTCCTCAACAAAGTAACTCTTATGTTTTCTCTGTTTGTTTCTTCCTTCATCTGCCTGCCTCTTATAACAATCTTTAATCTGGTGACCAGGTTTTCCACAGTAAAATAATTTCTTGATGGGAAAATTATTAGCGGACATACCTTTAAGAGGTCTCTTCTGAAATGTGTTGGCTCCTTTCTACGGCTGTTGTTGCGGTTGTTGATGTTGCCTCCCTCTATACTGTCTCCTTTTTGCCATAAGAGCAAGGTCATTGCTCTTTGATTTCAAATTTTGGCGTCTCTCTTCTTCCTGTAGCAAAATCCCTGTCAGCTCTTCAAACGCAGGGGCTTCCTCCCTTGCTGACAGCCCTGAGATGGACACCTCATATTCATCAGTCATTCCGTTCAACGTGATCGTGACCAGATCTGAATCAGAAACTTTCTCTCTGATATCTCCCAATCTATCCTTCAGATCTTTAACTCTAGCAATGAATCCAGCAACGGACTCATTCTCCTCCATCTTCATTGCAAACAGCTTGCCTTTGAGTGACACGACACGATTTGGATTTTGCGTCTGGTATAGGTTTTTGAGCGTCGGCCAAATGTCAATGGCCGATTTACAGTCTCTAATATGTGGGATAACATTGTCCTTGACGGACATCTTCAATATGACCTTCGCTTTTGTCTCCCTTTTATCCCAATCTTGCTCTTGTGCAGCTAATCCTGGTCTTAGCTCATTTCCTATAACAATCGACCACGCATTTGTGCTTTCAAGTAAAGTCTGCATGTTGAATTTCCAGTTGGTGAAATTCTATCCATCGAGTTTACCAGACTCGTGGAGGTACGATTCTATAGTGTTATTCATATTGGAATGATAAAATTTCTGATCCTCTGATGAATAATTCTATCCAACTGAACACTTTCAGGTCACAAAAAAAAAACACCATATACCAGATCCGAACCTCTGTTTTGCTGAAAAAAAAATTGTACCTTCAATGAGCCACCATCGGGCAAGTCTGATCTTCTGCCACCAAACAGATCAGGAATTCCAATGCACCACCACTGGGCAAGTCCGATATGCTACCATCAAACAGATCAGGAACTCTAATGCGCCACCACCGGGCAAGTCCGATCTGCTGCCACCGAACAGATCAGGAACTCCAATGTGCCACCACCGAGCAAACCCGATCTGCTGCCACCGAGCAGATCTGAAGCTTCAAAGTGCCACAACCGAGCAAGGCCGATCTCCAAAAAAAAGAAAAAAATTGCAGATCTTCCAAAGAGAAAGAGGTTTGCGCTTCTCAACAAGAAAGACCCGTGCCAATAGCCTTTCTGTTGCGTTGGCACGACTATCCCTCTCAAAACCGTGCCAAGTGGCGCGATTATTCCTTAAAAACCCGCGCGAACTCTTTGTTCCGCTCAAAAATGGTGCAATTGTTCCCGTCAAACCCGCTCCAACCCTTTCTTGCGCTCAGAGATGATCAATCATCTGAGACCTATGCTACAGGTGTTACTGCAGTCCACCTGATCCTATGAATCTTGCACCACCACTAAAGTTATGTACAAGGATGCATCCTTAAAGAAAAGAAAAAAATAAGGCTGTCCCTACTCTGTGCTCTGATACCAAGATAAAAATCAGACTTGAATTGAAAAAGGAGTTAGAGTTCACAGGTGAGTACTGCACCTGGAGACTGCACTCAAACAAAGAGAACTATCTCTGTTTACTCCACTCTTCATGAATGAAATATTACATCATTAAGTACAATAGGAAGTTGCAACCAAACTCCTAAACTCTAGGAACAAATCCTAAACTAAGGAGATAGGTTACAACTTCTGTAACAATTTCTCCATTAATACAAAATAATATTAATTATTTTCAACTTGCAACCTCCACAAAAAGCTTGTACACCATTTCTAAAATATTAAAAAAATGGGTAGGTATGATGAGCAAACCTCAATATTTATATGTCCACTGTAATATTTTTATTAGTTTTTATATTTTATTTAAAGTTAATTTTTTTTATTTTTTATGTTTAATTAGGTTGGAATTTAAAAATAAAATTTTATAATATATATATTATATTGGAAAAAAATTTATTATTATATAAATATGAAATATTGAAATGGAGTTTTTTAAAGAGGCAGAGGAATTGCCTAGATGATCAGGGCAAAAAAATTTCAAAAAATCTTGTAGACACAGTGTTTGAATCATTTTTTTGATGGTGGAAATGGATTCAGCACCATCAAAAACGTCTAAGATACCTAAAAATTTGAAGTTTAACAACTATAACTTGGATTTACAAAAATCCTTGCCAAATTTTCTCTAAATATGACCGAAATTTCTATAATTTTCCAAACAATTCCTCCAGCTAGTTAGACTACGACATTGAAATAGATCTTATTATGCGTGTTAGAGAGTACCTCATGCATGCCAGAGAGTACATTTGTATCCAGAGAGTACATTTGGATCACATGCTATTGGCAGCGGCTTCGTTTAAATGCACAAGATTCTACTCATACATTGTTGAGGATCAATCTTAAGCCCCTTGAGGTCTAGATCATTAATGCTTTCATTCAAACTCTATGCAACGAAATGTAGTATGGCTCGAGAAAATACTTTGAGATAAACCTTTAGAGTCAAATTAGTGTTCTCTCCCTTGGTGAGACTCTGTTGGAAAGCGATGGAGGAAGATGGAAAAGACAATGGAAAGCAGATGACATTTTGGGACAAATTGCGCCTTAACCCTTCCAGGCATTTTAGTCAAATATGATGTTTCTATTGCAGATAGAAGTTAATTTTGGGACAGTGTTGTAAAATTGATTGATGTTATCAATGTAATATTATAGTCGAAAAAGCCCGTGGAAGTAAGAAGTTATGTTAGGGATGTAGTGGAATTTTGAAGCTACTAATGTTACAAAGTAATGTAAAAAACAAATTTTTTAATATAATATATAGATGTTATATTTAAAAAATAAAAATAAATAATATTTAAAAATAGGATGAGTTATAATAAAAGTATTTATATTAGAATATTAAATTATTGTATGGTTTTTTCAGCTATAGTTTATTTGTTAGTTTTTTGAGGGTTTTTGGTATTTTCTCTAATCAAAACTGGTAAGGATTTGTTGGAATCACAAGTTTGAGTTATTAATTATCCACATTTGGAATTCCCAAATATTTTTTAGAGTGTCGAGTTCATATATATGATATCAAAAAACCTATATTAAACAACAACAATAGAGACTTACAATTTTTGTTTGTTTGTCAAACTCCAACTAAATTTCCAAAAACTTTAATAGTTAGACAGTTACTTAAGGAATTTGATAGTTTCACTATTTTACTTAATTATCCAAAAAGTCTAATTGTTAGACAATGAATTAAGGAGCTTGATAGTTTCATTATTTTACTTAATTGTATAATAGTCAACAAGTTTATGTAAGTTTATTGGATATTAATTATCATCATTACCAAATTTTAAATTTACAAAATTAAATAATTATACATTAATTATTAATTATGGAATGATTATATTAATTAATGTTATAAAAAAATTATTGTATTTTTCAGCAAAATTAAATTTCATATCTCTCTCATATAAATTCAATTTAAGTAAATCTATAATCAAAATACAATTAAAAAAAAAATATTTTATCTCATTTTATTTTCAAGTATATCACTGTTAATTTTTTATTTTATTTTTATTATTTATTATGAAGTATCATTAGGGTTCTATTTTATACTTCAAAATTTATTAGATACATGAATATATATATTTTGACTTTATATGTTAGCTTCAACATGTTACATGAAACACCACTATTAATCGTAATAACATGTTTAATAGTCACTGATGGATGACTCATGGCATCTCCCTATTTATGTGAATGACTTTAAGGAATTCTAAAACCTTGAGTATTATTGACACTTTTCAATGATGATAACACAATTATAATGACTCTAGATACCTATGCTCAACAACCCACCCTCTTTTCCTACACTCACAAATCATCCTCACTTCATTTGGGTTTACTACATGGTATAGTAAAAATGAGCTCTTTGATTCAACAAAACTTTCACTATTAATGCCATCAAGCTTCCCAAATCCAATATGCGATTTCATCCTTCCTATATTTTTAAGATTCGGTAGTGTATTTTTTGATGCTCGTCTTAAAATATTCTTATGTAGTTTAATATTATAATGACATTCGACCTAAATTTTCCTCATTTTAACTCTTTATGTTTTTTTTCTCAAAATGTTTATAATTTCATATTTCTCAAATGAACATTTTAGAGTTATCAATATTTGAATAACATTAGACCTCAAAATATTCACAACATAAAGTGCAGAGTGATGAGGTATAACTTTCACATTAAGTAAATGTTAACAATATTTCACTAAGAAGAAGAGATCCTAGGTGAGCTTCTGATGAACTCAATCTCATTCAACGGCCAGCCGGACAGCGCCGCAGCCTTGAACGATTATGGAGAGCGATATATAAGTGGAATGCTATTCAAACAAATTTTAGTTCAAGGGTTAAATTACCATTCAATGGTAACCAAGATTAGAAAACTACAAATTCTAGAACATTGAAACATAAATAAAACCTTTAAAATATTATTTGTATCCAAAATCTACAAACATATAGTTGAATGTAAAATATTAACAATAAAAAGTGTAAATCAAAACATTCAAATCACATCTCTATCCATTATCTAAAAAAAATTACAATAACTCAAATCCAAACCATTAAAATCACTCAAACATACTAGTCAGCTACTTAACGCATAAAATCCTAACCTTGCCATTCTTTGGCACAACGGAAACTATGGCTTTAATAAATCGACAAATGGGTTTACAAAACCCAACAATCACTCCATCGAACCCCCTTAGGCTTGAAACTCCAATTGTTACTATTGGAACCCAAAACCTTTGAAAAAGGCTTAAACAACACTTTTCCGCTTTTAAAACACATACATGGGGTTTTATTGCAAATCCAAATCTGGCCAATCCAACAGCTCAGAATGAATCGCAATATCAACGATTGACAGACGTATGGATCCCACTATTGGTGCTATCCCTTGGTCTGATGCAATATTGTTATCGCTATCGGTGATTTGCAATGTACTGCTCCACTTAAGCGATGCGATAACAAATGCCAGACTCGATAGCACTCAACACTCCATTACATAAAATTTCAAGTCCATTCCAATGAATCCGCTAAGTGTTTTAGCGTGATTCCATTTGGAAATGACTTTCGGCGATGCGACGAAGACATACAGAGAGGGGCCGATGTGACTGGGTTCTACGAACCCAATGGCAATAAAACTATGCTCTATAACAATTTGAAGTCTAGATTATTCAGTCTAATATGTCTTTTGCCAACACAGTGTATTTCAGGTTTCTCACTTGCGAAACCAGAACGAAGGAATGTGCCCACTAACTAATCCTTTAACAAAATTATTCCATTGAAAAGGCATGAAAAACATAGTGATAACATCACTAAAATTTGATACATAGAAAATAAAGCATTGAAATCCTCCACTCTTGGTTATACACTATGCACGCAAAACTTTTTTTTATTTCCAATAAACAATACATAGTCATTACTTTCTCTGTATGTAGACATAGAAACACATAAATACAATTTTGAGGCTCTCTGCCCCTCTCAGCTTGATTATTCTAGTTTATGGCCTTCTTCTCCTACGCTACTCATAGGCTTCCAAATGCTCCCGCATATTCTCTTTGTCTCACTCTCTAACCCCCATAATTATACAAAGAGTTCACACTTTATACAAAAATGGATTCATGAACCATTTCTCATTTAGAACTATAAATATCTCAACCTCTCCTAAAAAGTATCTTCAAACCCACTCTTTTCTAAAACAACGCTAAATCAAGCTTTTAAAATTCCTCATATTTATTCTTGCCAAATAAATCTAAGTGTTTGGCCTGATATCAACACAAGGAGGACCAATCAGCCATTATGCCCTTTTCTCATATTTTCCAATAAATAGACACTCTCATACATTTAAATAAATAAAACTATTGTCTTACACCCCTTGTTAGTCACAACATGTGATCATGCTATCACATTGTTGACTAGGCCTGAATGCTCCTGCATCAGACTCCCAAAGTTGAAAGTTTCCATGACCTCTTGGTTACGTGTTTCTTCTACTGTCCATCAAGTATACCAAACTTTACCTCGTAATTGGTCATCACTTTCATTATGGTGCTGATTCAATTCTTCTTCCACTGTCACTTATGTTCCCCCAGATTTCCAAATCTTAAGTTGCTTCTGTCCTCTATCCTTGCTGATATAAATTCCTGTGGTTAATTTCTCCTTCTTGTTGTCCCTTGATTTCACGTTCCACAATTTCTCAACTTTCTATTTACAATTTGTTTTTAACTGAATTAAATTGACATCTGTATGTTGTACATTCACTTTTGCCATATAAATTGGAAAATTTCTACCCAAATATTTCTTGTCTCTACCATTTACAATATGTTGTTTGTATTCTACAGCTTCCCTTCCATTATCATCAAATATAATCTTTTCCCCTATGTTATGAGAATTATCTAATAACTTTTCCAGCAAAATGTCAATTCCTTCATATTCAATGAGCATGTCATTTCTATATGATTCCTCTTTCCTGTATATGACAAAATTTAAATTACATTTGTCACATTCAAAATAACTACGGTTTTCCATCCTCACAGGTGATTCTGCCAACAACTCTTTATGTTGTCGTTATGAAAAAAATATGACACTGTCATCAATTCTCTTTCCAATACTTTCCTCTACATTATACAATATTTCTTGTTCTGTCACGAGATAATCATTCAGTGATTCAATAGCTAGGATTTCTTGGACCATATTATTATGAAGTATAATTTCATCCTTTATACTTATGCTATTGTAACAAAATGATGCTATGGTATCTTCTCCCACAACAGAAACAAAATTCTAGTTTTCTAAAGCTTCTTCATGGTTTACAGATTCAATAAAATAATTCACTCTAAAATCACAAAATTCTTGGACTTCTGCATCTATCAACATCATCATGCATTCCTGCACAATTTCCATAATATTTTCATTTTGGTTTTCTACTAAAAATACTTCATTATGGCTATCATCACGAATTGTCATTGGCTTGTCTTCAACTTCTTTAATCATGACAATTTCCCTGCCAATACCATCATTCTCAAAATTATTAAATACATGCTCAAAATATCTTCTGTCTCAACCATCTCTTCTAGTAATCTCAATTCTTCATCAACATGCATAAGCACATTGTCCAATTGATGTTCATCACCTGTCAAACCTGAAAACATACACAACATGTCAGTTTCAAAAATACAAGGCTCTTGATTCGAAGTCTCAATGATCAAATCCTCATGCTCCTCTAGACTATTCTGATAGTTCACTAAGTTATTGAGAAATTCCTTCTTAAGATCTCTGACTTCTTCCTCATTAAAGAAAAATTTGGGGACTACAACTTCTTGACTATGCTTAGCAACTTCATCATAAGTTTGTAAATTACCTTCTTGTTCTACACAATCTCTTCCAATACTCAGTTTGTCCAAATAAGACAACAATGCCTCTTCCTCTTCTCTGATAACACTTTGATATTTCAAAGATTTTTTTGGCTTAACTTCTTCAACTAAGTTCTCTGTGTCAACTATCCTCTTTTCTCGACAAATCTGCAATGCATTTGCTTCCTTTCCTGTTTCCATTTCGCATTGGTCTTCTATCCATGCTAAAATTCCTTCAAATATGATCCAATAAGTTTTCGCTAAAAGAAGACACAACCACTGAGCCATACCTTTTAATTTCCTACACCAATTGAAGTCTTGAAGGTCCTTATGCGTCTCTTCTTGTATTCATCTTGCCTTTGCTCCTTTCACCTTTTCATACATAGGTTCAAATTACTTAAGCTGCATACCTGCAATTTTACATTCACAGAAATAATTAATCCCAAAAATATGAGATCCTCTTGTCTTTGAGGATGCTTTCAACACATTCCTCTCATTTTGTTATGCATAGATCAATTCTTCTCTAATATCATTATTGTCTCCTTCCCCAAGGACAGACCCTTTCTCTGGTTCACAAATGCATTCCATTTCTTCATTTTCAACTATTCAAAGAATTAATTTCTTAGCAAAAAAATTCTCTGATAGGCCATTTAACTCTTCTTCCCACATAAAATCCTTGTTTACATTTTTCTTTAATTCGTTTCAATACCATCTTCTCCAAATGACTGAGTTCTTCCTTCATCTCAGCGAACTCTATCTCCCTTTCTTCTTTACTCATTTTTTTGAGTCCAACTACTTCAGTACTCTTTTCCTTCTATCTGTGACTTTCCTCTGTACCCCTATCATAACTATCAATAGTCAATTTCTTTCCTTCCTCTGGTGAACCTTCCTTGTTCACTAGTGAGCTACAACTAACCTTTTCTATTTCACCTGTAACAAGTTTCCTTCATGCCTCACCAAACTTTCCTGAGTTTAGCCTTTTGGCATCTATTGGTTCCTTCCTTGAACCTTTCACTGACTAATAATTCTACCCATTGATCCTCTTGCTGGAATTGTTATCTCCTATCCACAATCACAAATGTGGAGTTTCCTCAACAACTTCTACCCAACCTCACTTGGATTTTGTTCTCATCTCCCCTTAAATACTCCTTGCTTTAGGCTCTGCATCTTCAATTGCTCACTTCCTTCGTTCCTTTAGTAAATTCCTTTACTGTTGGGTATTGTCACCTTTACTCACCTGAGAGTTCTTCTTGCCTTATCTTCTTTTCATAGCTTGTATGCTATGATGCTGGTACAACTTATTCCACCTTTCAACAAATCCACTGCTTCCATTGACTTGCACAATTTTATCTCAAGACACATCAAAGTATGTTTCAATTCTACAATATTTCGTTCAAAGATGTCTTAAAACTAATTCCCAGTCCATCAGTCAAAGGACTCACCTGTTCACTATTTCATTTAGACTTTCCATTCAAAGGACTCCATACAACAAACAACTATTTCCCATTCAATTTTTCATAATGGACTCTTCAGTTTTCAAGACCAATTAAGATTAGATCTTAGTTTCAATTATATTTACCAATTTATGACAGATACTATCAATGCCTTATGACAACCTGTTTGTAAGAAAATCCTTTCTTTCATCTACAATTTCCAAAATTCATTCCCTAAAGTGATTCTTCCTTCAGTCCTATTAAACCCAATCTATGTTCTTTCAATCATCAACATCATTGCCTTCAATAATACTTTAAACAATCCTCAATCATTCTCAGTTTCACAAGATTCTTCAAACCAATTGAATGAATTCAATGTTAGAGCAATCCACTATTATGTTTAGCTTTAACTTCTAGACCTTTTCCCTCAATAAAATCATTTATGAAATCAACTTTTCCTAAAAGGAAAATGCTTCCTCCTTTGAAATTTCAATCCCCTATTATTCTTTAAAAATTCAAATACATCTCTACAAAATTATTAAACTAAACAGTCTTACCAGACCTTCCTCAGGCATTCACTGCTTCAACATTCTGATCTCAGTGTCATTTGTAGTCTGATCCTCATCTTCATTAAATTCACTTCAGGGCAATTATACATCTGTTGGAATTTAAAATTCAGTTTCCCAAAACAATCTTTTCATAGCGTCAAGCTAGCTCTGATACTAAAAATGGTGTAGCGAAAACTATGGCTTTAATAAATCCACAAATGGGCTTACAAAATCCAACAATCACCCCACGAACCCCCTTAGGCATGAAACTCCGTTTGTTACTATCAAAACCAAAAACCCTTGAAAAAGGCTTAAACAACGCTTTTTCTACTTTTAAAACACATACGTGAGGTTTTACCGCAGATCTAGATCTAGCCGATCCAATGGCTAGAACGAATCGTAATATCGATGATCCATAGACGTAAGGCTCCCACTATCAGCGCTATCCCTTGGTGCGATGCGATATCGCTATCGCTATTGGTGATTTGCAATG
>APFE031211769.1:15825-45038 GCA_000404065.3 Pinus taeda | reverse complement strand
TATACATATATATACATATATATATATATACATACCATGCTCCGACATATCGATGCGATATAATTCGGCAATCGTAAGTCGTAAGGGTAGGGTTGAATCTTTATCGTGCCGCTCCACTTAAATGATGTGATAACACATGTCGAACCCAATAGCACTCAACACTCCATTACATAAGATTTCAAGTCCATTTCAATGAATCCGCTAAGTGTTTTAATGCGATTCCATTTGGAAATGACTTTCAGCGATGCAATAGGGACATACACACAAGGGCTGATGCGACTGGGTTCTACGAACCCAATGGCAATAAAACTTTGCTCGATAACATTTTGAAGTTCGGATTCTTCAGTCTAATGTGTTTTCTGACAACACATAGTGTATTTCAGGTTTCTCATCTGAGAAATGAGAATGAAGGAATGAGCTCACTAACTAATCCTTTAATACAATTATTCCATTGAAAGGGCATGAAAAACACAGTGATAACATCACTAACATGTGATACATAGAAAAGCAAGCATTGAAAGCCTCCATGAGTAGTTATACACTCTGCACACAACACTATTTTTGTTTCCAATAAACAATACAAAGTCATTACTTTCTCTATATGTATGCACAAAAACACATAAATACATTTTTGAGGCTCTCTGCCCCTCTCGGCCTGATTATTCTATTTTGTGGCCTTCTTCTCCAATGTTACTCGTAGGCTTCCAGATGCTCTTGAATCCTCTCTCTGTCTCACTCTCTAACCCCCAGAATTATACAAAGAGTTCACACTTCATAGAAAAATGGATTCATGAACTATTTCTGGTTCAGAACCAGAAATCTCTCAACCTCTCCTAAAAATTCTCTTCAAACCCACTCTTTCTAAACCAATGCTAAATCAAGCTTTTAAAATTCCTCATATTCTATTCTAGCCAAATAAATCTAATTGTTTGGCCTAATCTCCACACGGGGAGGATCAATCAGCCACTATGCCCTTTTCTCATATTTTCCAATAAATAGACACTCTCATACAATTAAATAAATAAAATTAGTTAAACTATTGTCTTCCACCCCTTGTTAGTCGCAACATGTGATCATGCTATCACATAGCTGACTAGGCCTGTATGTTCTTGCATCATTCTTTCCGAAACAAAAGAAATATCTATGATTACAAAATTAAATCACTGGGTGGCATTAAAATAGGAAACTCTATATCAACTCTATTTTCGTATAATAATGCATCCTCCCTATATTATTTGTTTTATGAAATTTATATCTCCCTAAATAAACTAAATATAGATAAACACATATACACCCCTCTGCCTTAATTAAGTACCTATAAATTAATAAAATTCGCAAAGTGAATAAAACTCTTAAAACAAGTGATAATTCTAAAATTGGAAATGAAAATAATAAATCAACATCCTTATAATTAAAGAAAATATAAAATTTAAAGCTATGTAATAATAGGACTACAAATAAATACATATACCCAAGACTTGCACTCACTATTCCTATAATTATGTCTTCATGTCACCAACGAACACACAATAAATGAGAGTCTCTCTTTTTTACTTCCAATAAAACTCATTGTTAATAATATTGTTTCATTGTTAATAATATTGTTTTTATTAAACATGTCAAAAAAATTAATTACACCATTTCTTAAAAGAAAACATAACTACAACAAAATAACATTAAAGAGCATATAAATGATTTTGATATAATCTTTCAACCTAAATGAAGTATTTAGAATTGTGCCTCCCCGTTACTAACACACTCTAGATGAGTATGTCTCTTTTTGTAATTACAAAAACCAACTTGTTATATGGAAAACCCATTGTCAATAAATCTATCAGTATTAAACATATTAGAATGTTAAATCATAATTTGTTACACCTATTATTAAAAGAGATAATGATAACCATAGATAAACTTAAAGACCATATGAATTATTTTGATACAATCTCTCCACATAGATGAAGTACATAATATTTCAACGTTGAGGATTAAATATATATATTTATGTATTGGTAATATTAGTTTACTTTTAGCAGCACAATCACCAGATGAATATTTTATGGATTCTTTTCATAGTAGATATTAATGGACATATAATCATTATAAAAAATTAATTAACTAAAGTATTTATATTAAAATAACATATTTGTTATGCTAATTATATATAGACCAAGTTGTAGGTAGTTGGCAGTTCAAATTTAGGTTACAACTTGATCGGTTAGTCATGCTTCTTCAGATAAATTGTATCACACACGTGTGAATGGTTATTGTTTGGTTAAGTGTTTTTGGTTGGTTTATGTTTTATTTTAAATAATAATAATAATATATAGAAATACAAGAAATAAATAATAACCAGAATAAAACAAAATCTAATAAAAAATAAAAATAGTATAAATACATACTTAAGCTTAAATATACAAAAACAATAAAAAAATCAGTAAAGTTATCAAAAAGAAATAAAACAAGAAAGCAATAAATTTGCATGTAGACACATGGAGTGTGTGCATGTGGTTCCCCTTCCAATATTTGTCCTATTTATTAGATGGTGAGGAAGATGGTATGCATTCCATCATTCCAAAATTCTATCATTCATTCTCTTGGGAGAATAGTGTTCTAAGGCAGAGAAGTCACTAGCAACAGTACGTTGGTTGAGGGCTCAGGGGTGGCTAGTTGTAGCCAGTCCTTGCGCAATTGAGCCTACGGTTGGATGGAGATTTGTCCCCAAAACCTTGTTGATGTTAGCAGACTTCCACCACAGGTAACACCTGTAAGTGCTACTTTGATTAATATTTTAGTGGAAAGGTTATGAAATCATGTCGGATGAGAAAAAATAGAGGTGATGGTGATATCACCTTTATTCCCTTGGATTTATTATTCCCTTCGATTTAATATCAATTATGGTGAGCCATTGTCAATCATAGCCAACCATGGTTGAATGTCACATTGTGACAAAGATTGTCTTACCATGAAAAGAAACCATGTTTATTTTAGTGCTTGTAATATTTATATTTGGGTATACAAATGTTGGGCTTATAATATTAGTCCCTTAAGCTTAATATATTCCATTGGGTTCATAGTCCCTTGGGGTTTTAGTATTAATCCCTTGGGTTCATAATATCAATCCCTTTGGTTTATTACGAAATTGGGTTTATAAATCCAATCATGGTCAACCATGGCCACTCATAAGCAACCATGGTCAACTGTGGTCAATAATGGTCTCATCTCGCATTATGACAAAAAATTGTCTCCATTTAGGTTTTATATACATTTGGTTGATAATATTAGTCACTTGAGTTTACTATTATTCCCTTAGGTTCATAATCCTTTGGGTTTTTAGTATTAATCCCTTGGGTTTATTCTTCCTTTGGCTTTATTATTCCCCGGTCAATCATGGTTTATTGTGATGTCAACCATGGTCAACAATGGTCCAACAGCGAATTGTGATGAGGATTCTCTCAATATGACAATCAGTGATGGTCAATCATGTCTATATTAGTGTATAATATTTATCTTAGGGTTTATATACATTGGGTTTATAATATTAGTCCCTTAGGTTGAATATTATTCCCTTGGGTTAATAATTCATGGGGTTCTAATATTAATCCCTTCGATTTATTGTTCCTTTGGGTTTACAATATCAATCCCTTTGGTTTATTATTCCCTTAGGTTTATAATATCAATCATGGTCAACCATTGTCAATCATAGACAACCATGGTTCAATGTCGCATTGTGACAAGGATTGTCTCGCCATGAATATAAACCATCTTTATTTTCATGTTTATAATATTTATATTAAGGTAACTTAAAAATGTTGTGTTTATAATATTAGTCCATTGGGTTTAATATTGTTCCCATGGGTTCATAATCCCTTTGGGTTTTAGTATTAAATCCTTGGGTTTATCTTTCCCTTTGGGTCCATAATATCAATCCCTTGGGTTTATAATATCAATCATGGTCAACCATAACCAACCATGGTCAATTGTAGTCAATCATGGTTTGATCTCGCATTATGACCAAATTTGTCTCCATATAAAAATCATTGGCAATCATGGACAATCATGGTCAACCATAGTTGATGATGGTCAACCATGTTTTATAGAAACAAAATGGTCAACCATTGCAATCGTGGTAAAACATGTTTGAACTTCACATTATGAAAAAAATTTAGCTCGATATGGAAATGGACCATGGTCCAATGTCAAATTGTGACAAAAATTGTCTCGATATGAAAATTAACTATGGTCAACCCTGGTCCAACATGATAGTGTGATAATTATTGTTTCAATATGAAAATCAACCATGGCCAATCATGTTTACTTTAGTGTTCATAATATTTATCTTAGGGTTTATATACATTGGGTTTATAATATTAGTCCCTTGGGTTTAATCTTATGCTCTTGAGTTCATAATCCCTTGGGGTTTTAGTATTAAGCCCTTGGGTTTATAATATCAATTCATTAAGTTTATAATATTAAGAATGGAAAACTATGGTCAATCATAGCCAACCATGTTCAATTAAATGTTTTCATAAAATACAATTAGATTAAAATTACAATAATGTTGATTCTTAATAGATTAAAAGGACATGATTAGATGGAATGTATGTAGATTAAAATTATGACAATGTTATTAGTCCTTGCCTTTAGTAACACAGGGACAATAGCATTTTCTTTGGGGATGGATCTATATTAAATTTTGTTGACCAATTTATTTAAACAATGTTTTTAAAAAACATTCTATCAAAAATGGTGGTTTTTATGAAAATTTTTGGTTTTGAGTTGGGATCACCAATTTATTTAACTAATGCTTTTAAAGAATATTCTATCCAAAAATGTTTTTATGCAAATTTTTGGTTTTGAGGCCTTATTGTTAGGCTAAGAATTTTGCCTTGCCAATTTTTTTAATCCAAAGTTTGAAAAAAACCACCAACCTTTTTATCCAAAGCTAAATTTGAAACTCCATACATACTATATGTTTTATATATTCACAATATTCAAAAGTTTAAATTGTATATATCCTTAGTTTTATACATTCCAAAGTTTCAAAATGCATATATTCGTTTTACAATTATGTAAAGGTAATGTTAGACTTTGGATATCCAAACTTCATATACATCCTTAGTTTTATAGATTCCATAGTTTTATATATTCCAAAGCTTTGAGTTGCATATATTCGTTTTACAATTATGTAAAGGTAGTGTTAGACTTTCGATATCCATAACAATTAGAATAAATTAATAAATTAAACACTTCTTCATTTCCACCTATTGCTAACATGCAGGTTTGTTTCAAGCCAAGGGTTACAATGTCGACGTCCTTTCATCTCCCATACTCGCATGCTATTTCAATTGAACTAGCTACTTACATTCTACACAACTAGCTTGTTGCTTCAAAGGTTGGACTCACTCGCATGTAGTGCTTATGGCACAAGTAAATGTTTAATAAATTCACATATATGATCTCATTGTTGTGCATGTCATGTCTTGGTCTTATAGCTGTTAAATTTATAATAGCTCTTAGCAGTGAAATTCTCATTGTTGGGTACAAGTTTGTTTTCCAAAGAAATACTTTTTTGTTTTATCTATGAGTAATCTATGAAGATAGATGTGATGGAGAATTAGACAGTACTATGTCAAGGTGTATAATTCTAACCCAATCAAACAAACTGTGAATTCTAAAGATTGCATATTTAACTAGTTTATTTTTTAAATTTCAATCATTCAATTTATTTTATTTAATGATTTCGATATACATTAGTTATCCATAATTTCACTTCCCCCCTTTTTTTTGTTGGATCAAAAAACTATTTCGAAGGGGAGGGAAGCGGGATTAGGTCTTCGACTCTCTTGGCTAGCCCTTTAGGGGTCTGGGTGGCACTCCTCATGGCTACTATTACTAATATGAGGCATTGAATTGAGAAGCAAGTTCAACTGGCCTATAAACGTCAAAATCACATCCTTTTCATAGAATTTGATCAAAAAGTGGTGCTGCTTTTCCCTTATGTGTTTATGTAAGGTCTCATTTATATAAGAGAATTTCAAAATCTTATCTAAGGGATATTCTCACTACTAGAAATATATCTCACTAAAAACTATACAATGGAAATACCAACATAGTCTTCTGGGAGTGATACCAGCATATAGAAACAAATATATTTAAAAAAACTTGATTAAATCTAGAACCAAAATAAGATGGAAATGAGGGATTTCGCCAATGGGTCACTATAATTATCTAAAATTACCTTTACAAAAATACCTCTCTTCAATTTCTTTCATAACCATAAGTAGATGTGGAGTATATTTCAAGTAGTAGGGAGTCATGGATGGAGACAAACATAAAAATAAGAGGGTGCAAAACAAATTGGGGGAATGGAGTAGTATTGAAGCGAGCATTCGAGTAATAGAATTTTCATAATCATAAATAGTAGGGGGTGGTGGATAGAGACAAACATAAAAATAAGAGGGAATGAACAATTTGGGGGAATGCAATAGTACCGAAGCACGTATTCTGGTGAGTAGTAGTGAGTATCATATCTTGATGTTCCAAACTTATGACCTTTTATTATCTAGAAGAAGCTTTCCACCCGCATTTGAACTTCATGAAAATATGTAGAATGGAATAGAATCGAAGAAAGCATTTGAGTGAGTAGCATATATTGAAGTTCAAATTTTAGACTTTTTATTGTCTTCAAGAATATCTCCACCTGCATTTGACTGCACAACTATTAGTCAGTATATGGAACTATTTGAAAAGATGCAGAAATTGAGGAACGTAAAAAAATTCTATTTACACAGTTTGAACATAGTTATAAATATATATCATCAACATGCCATGGAACTTTTCATTGAGCACAATTCACATTATAAAAGACAATACTATATACATGGATTCAGGAAAGCCTTCTCAGCTCCAGAATTTGTTTGAAATTTCTCTTGAAAAAGCTTTCACCTGATACATGTTTGAGAGAATCATATGTTCAATATTAGGAATGTTTTCTTAAAGCATAAGGCCTATATTAGTTGCATTTTCTAGTTCAGTTGCCATGATTATCAGGACCATTTTAGAGCTTGTTGTTCTTCATGTGGACCTTCATGTGAGAATGTAAGTAAAGAGTACATGTAGTAGCAGAAGTGATTCACCTTCTTGTCCTGGGCCAATTCAAAGGCATATGACAAGGCGAGGAAAAATGGAATATGCATGAGTGCCCTATTGTAAGGGAATCTAGGCAGCGAAGAGCACGTGATTTACATGCAAGAGGGGGCCCACATGTTATAAGATGCATGTCTGGGAGGTAAATACTTTAAAAATGCAAGCATTCATTTAATTTAGTTCTTGAAGCTATTTCAAGAAACATGATGATAGGAATTGTCCGAGTGGGAAATACTTAAAAGGAATGAAAGTGTCTATTTAATTTGGTTCAAGAAACATGATTTTGGGCATTGCTAGTAATGCATTTCTCAACGTAGGTTTATGGAACAAGAAACTAATAAAAAATATGGAAATTGGGCTCCAATGTAGTGAAATCCAAATGGACATGGTGATATTTCTTGTTCAATGCTACATCAGCTACTGAATATGCCTTGGGGATCACATCACATTCCTTTCAGAGAAGCATCTAGGAGATGTGGTGGTTCTTCTCATGGACAAGCCTTATCCTCATCCGTTTCAAGGCTCGAGCTAATCAAAAGACTTAGGTGTTCCAATATAACTCCACACTTGAAAGGTGTCCAAATTTCCTTTGTGCCTTGGGATGCAATGGTTGTGCATGTAGCAACAACACACTTCAAAGTTGCCCACATTTCCTTTATGGCATGGGATTATATTGGTTGTGCATGTAGCAAGGGCACAACCTCTATGGGATTCATTTTGACTATGTTTCAACATCCTTTAATTAAACCTTTTTCATGACCCTTATTTGACCTTTAATAGAAAAAACATAACATATGTTTCCCTAATAGCTAAATTTGACTTATGCCTCCTTCCCTAAATCTTCAATTTCTTATTTCGTTGAATTTTAATATCTACTTAAATCTTCTCTTTCATTATGGTTGTGTCTTGACTCTGTGTAAGTATTTTGAATTCTTAAATTTCACTTTTGTGTTGCTGAAATTTTGCATGTTAGTTTAGTTTTTGAAGTTGTATTTTGGTATTAAAAAATTTAGGCCTTGGTAGAATGAAATGTTATAGTAGGTAAATCGATGTTATAAAATTGATATATTATTTGGTGATATTGAAGGGTGAACAAAACAATTTGATGAATGAAATTATGAAAGGGGCTCAAGATATACACATATGCTAGTTTTTAATATAAGTTGTCTAAAAAATTATTTCCAATTCTAGAAATAATACCATCATTGAATAAAAAAGCTATGGATATCTTTTATGTAGTTAGTTCTGTGGGAAACAAAATGGAGCACATCTTCTACAACTTGTGAAAAATTTTAGGCGAGCATTTTCCAAATCAACCCCTTTCCCTCCTGTAGCTACTCATACAGTTGTTGTGAGACTCATTAAAGTTGTTTAAAAGGACCCTAATAGTGCAAAGTTCAACAAGGAAGCTATAGAATTGTGAATGTCCAAGCAAAGTAATAGGGAATGGAGAATTATGTGCTACATTTTATGTGGTGGCGTGCTTCTCTATTTTTTCTATGGTTTATTAGTAGAATTGATTTTTCAATATGCTTGCATAGATAGGTTTCATATTGAGATTTATTTGCACAATTAATGTTTTCTTTTGAAGGTTTCACTAAAGGTACAAATGAATGGCTAATCAACTTCTATTATTCAACTTTAGCAAAGTCATGCAGAAGGTTGCCCCTTACTTATGCTTCCTTCCATGATTCCATGTTACAAGCATGATGGTATGACTAAAGTGTAAACCACCAAAAATAACAAACATAGAAGCAATTTAAATCCACAAGGAAAATACACAACAATTAATGATTTGGATTAACATGGTATTTATTATTTAGCAGGGATGAAACCAAACACGTTACATTTACACACACAAGGTGATAAGTTGGCATTCACCATCTCTTAGTTCCCTTCTACAACTATCAAACCAAAACTTCTTATTCATTATGAGAATTACAATTTATACAAAACTTTTGGAATTTGAACCATCACAACTGCTCCAACCTTCGAGCTATCAAACTACCAAAGGTTGAATTCATTTCAACTACTAGGGTTTACACTACTAATAGATGAATCATATGAGGATTTGATGACTAGGATTCTTTGTAAGTATGAATTTGAATTTGTGGGAATTTTTTGATGTGGTTGAATGCTAAAAGTCAATTTGAAATTGGATTTGAGAACATCATGGATGATGCAAAGGAAATCATACCCAAAAAATCATACTCAAAAGGTTTGAGACAAACCACATGCCCTTCATTCTTTTTTTCTCTAATATGTCTCAACTTAACTAGCTTCCTTTTTTTTGCGAAATGTTAAATTAAAGATTATTGAATGCTCCAATATTTCTCAACTTAGTTAGCCTCCTTTTTCTGAAAATTGTTAAATTAATGATTCAATCAATCTCTAAAACGATGAAAATATGGCTAGACGACCTCCATGGAATTAGAATTTACTTCAATATCAACAAAACCTTTTACAGTTCCTGCTCCTCAACATCAACACACCCTTTGCCACTTTCTTCTCTTTCTTCCTTCTCTTTCTAGAGATTGTTCCTTTACAACTCCTCTAAATGGTTCACAATTTTTCTCACACTGAGGGGGTTATCTGTCTCCAACGTGAAATGCATAATCTTATTATCTATCTCAATCAAATTGTGTTTCGCTATCTTTTTCTAATCAAAATTTTCAAATTTGATACTCATCCACATGTCAGCTAAAGCATATATATTTGAAATAAACACATAATCCCTTTTTTGGTATATACCTAATAGATTATTAGCTACATACTTTCCCAACTCAATGCTGCCATGTACTTTGCAAGAACTAAATAATCACCCCTAAATAGCATCATACTTGAAAGTCATATTTTCTACCTTGATCGAGGAGATGTTCACTAGTTACTTACAAATTTTCAACTAACCTCAACTAACCAACTCATGATCCTCTTTTGGTTTTATACTCCAGTTCATGATACATCATTTTTTGTAGTGAACGGGGTGGAAGAGATACTTATAACATCCCAAATATTATAGACTCCATGAATTATCATGGAAACATAACAGTACATGTGACAGCTTACAATAATAACATTGTCACCATTAAGAAATTTTTATTACCTTTTCCACCAATTCAGTGATTCATGATGGAAAAATTGTACATGGATATAGCTAATTAGATTTATATGGTTGTAGCGAAGTGGATTTATAGTGTTTGGCTTTACCTTACTTGATAACCAACTAGATATTATGAGACATTTAGTTTCATAAAATAAAACAAGGAATAATTGTAATGCATGAAATCTTTTGGAGATACTCTTTTCAATGTCCGGTTAGATATCAATATATATGAAAAAAATAAGAGGTCTTATCAAAGTTTTCAATGAAACACTTATATAAGTATTTCAGTCTCGACAGGACTACTACTACATTTCTCATTTCTTAATAGGTTCAAAGGATATTATTTAAATGAACATGTAAATGATAAAATTTATAAGTTTTAAGACATCCCAGAAATGACAAGATCCCAAAAAATTTCATTAGCTATTGTGTAATTATACAACGAAGTGGTACATCACGTGTAGAGTTGAATTTTTGGTTATATAGTCCATTTACCATCATAAATGGATAAAAGTATTTTAATAATTTTAAAAAAAGTGAGAAGGAAAAATGATATATATAATAAAATAATTAATTAATTAGTTTTCAATCACAGAATAATTTATATATTTATATATCTTTTAACTATAATATTTTTAATTTAGTTATATTTATAATCTTTTATTATATATTTTTAATTTTAGTTGAAAGTTTATAAATATTATAGATATCTAATTTTTTTAATTAATAAATTTTAATCATTATAATAATTTTTGAATATCGTTAATATTGAAAAAATTATACATTTTCCTCGTTCAAATAATACTCATAATACTTATAACATAGGAGGTGGGAGGGGTAATTTATTTTCTATATGAATAAAAAGTGTATAGCTTGAAGCCTAGGAACTGCAACAAATAAATAAGCTTAATTTTGGCACTTTGAGAAAAACTAAAAATAACTATGGGTAAAAGAATCAAGTAACTAACAATTCTTAGAGACTAGTAATAAGACAAGTATTTTGAAATCCCTCCAAGGCTTCTCTCAATTGCTCATCGGATCACCCTTATGGCCTCAAAATAAAATGAAATCACCTTCAAGGATATACTTAGAATCCTAAATGAGGAAGCAAACAATTTCTCTAAGTTGGGCTCCCATATTGAGTAATGAATAATTGAATTCTAAGATGGGTCAACGCTCAAAGTTCCAATACTGTTAACATGTCGAAATTAAATGAGGATTCATTGGAGGCTAAAAAAATCATATGCCATGGTTCTTGAACCGAGGTAAATAATTTTATGTTGCGAGGTGGTATTCCCTTCCCTCAGGATTGATGGTGCAAGAGGACATTTGTGCATTGGGCTAACCTCATACACATTACACCTCATGTGTGCCAGAGAGTACTTTTGGATCATATGCTATTGGAAGCAGCTTGGTTTAAATGCAAAAAATTATACTCATAGATTGTTGAGGATCAATCTAAAGCTGTTTGAGGTATGTATGATTAATGATATCATCCAAAATCTGGGCAAGGAAATGTAGTATGGCTAGAGAAAATACTTTGAGATAAACCTTTCGAGTCAAACTAATGCTCTCTCCCAGGGTGAGACTCTATTGGGAAGTGTTGGCTTTGTTAAATAGGATAAACAGATTAGAATTTGCATCTATCTTTGTTCTTCCCTGTTTGACTTCTATGTTGAGGATTTGGTCAACTGCAACTATGGAGAGCCAAAAGGTTAGGAATGAATTGGCTCGATGGAAGAGGCTTGTGGCGAGGCTACTCAAAAATCTAGTGGGCATGTATGATCTGATTTTGCATCCATATTTTTTCTTCTGTGTTTGATGCAGGAGCATCTGAGTGAAGAGGCAATAGTCAGGAGATGTTTTTATTTTCATTTTGTTTCGACAGGTAAAGAGGAAAACACTTCAAGTTTATGTTTCATATAGTTTCATTTTGTGTCATTTTTAATTAAGGTTGAATTAGCCATTGCTAGTTTTTAAATTATAACAAATAGGATTAGTTAGGAACTTGTTTGAAGAAACTATTTAGTAATTGAAAAGTAACTGAGGAACATTTCCTCAAACTATAAAGGAATTTTTGACAATATATTGAAAAGGAAAAATGAGAGATGATGGGAGGGCTACCATCCAGAAGAGGAGAGAGAGCCCAGAAGCTGTAACCCAGAATTATTTGAACTACTATGATAGCCAACAATTCAAAATCTGTTGTTTAATAAAGTAGATTAAATTTCATTACATTCTCTGTGCATAGATGTCTTAGGCATCAAAATGAAATCAAGACAATGAAACCATTTTCTTTCCAAACATTCGAACAAACATTGACAAGCATTCAATGACAAGAAGCATTTTCTAGACCGAGAACTGAACAGAGGTACACCAGCACATAGATTTCATTTCTCAACAAAAAAAAACCCAGGTACCATTACATTATGCATTTAAACAAAAAAATACATTTCCTATACATGGGATTTCATTTTTTTCGTTCAATAAAAATTCACTCTACACAAATCTGTAATCTAGAAATCGTGAAGGGTTCCAAACCCATGAAACCAAAACATATTACATTCCACATGTTATGCCTAAATATTCTAGCGAGGGAATGAATACCTCAAACGCCACATACAGATACAAAGGACCCAAAACATCAAGGGTATAATCGAGTCACAAATAAGAGCAAGTGACTTAACAATTATTGCGAAACTAGACACACAGAAAAGTAAGCAAGGAAACTGCTATAGCTACAAAAAGACCCTACCCAGGTTTCCCTAAGCCCGCGAACAGTCCCCAGGACGAAGCTATGGAGCAACACTTCCCTCAAAGGGCTTGCACACCACCATAAAGTAGGGCGGCGGTCAGTATTGAGCCACAAAAATCAATAGGATAACAGTGGATAGATAACTAGAAGGAGAACGAGGACCTTACTTGGAGAAGAACTGCTTTCGAGACAAAGGATGAGAGCCAAGACCCACAACAGAGGGTTTCCACTAGTGAATGAGCCATGAACACGCTCATCCTACTCACCAAGGAGCTAGAGCGTTAGGACCTTTAAAAAAGAGGGAGCGAAATTGAAACCGGAAGGAGGAGGTTAGCTAAAATTGAGGGCGCCGAGTTGTCCTGTGTAGCAGCCAAGCAGGGACCTGAGATTTGTAGAGCCGTAGCATAACTAGACCCTCCATAAACAAATAAATCACCACAAAATGAACATAAATGAGGTTGAAGCAAATAATAGAGACAAACAGACTTACGAGAGGGAGAGGACTTGAAACCCTCCAAACACCAGAGCAATGAGTCACCACAGAGAACGAGCAGAGGCATAGCAACGACAGACCATAGAGAACGAGCAGATACATAGCCCTAATAAACCACAGAGAACCAACAAAGCACATTACATCGCCATATGGAGCAAACATGGCACAATAATTACCATCCATCATGAATACCAGGCAAGTACACAAAGCACCCACAGAGCAAAACCATCGCACAGGAGAAATGACCTCCAAAACCCCTCGGTGAAAGTGATAACACTTAGTTAAAAGCTTGAGGTTAGTACGGAGGGTATATAGAAAAACATTAAACCGCAATTAAGACACACACTAAAAACCCTGCCACCAAACATAACTTGGAACCAAAGAATTAAATAGTCAATAGCCATGCGTCGCTCCTCGTGATTGGCACCAATTTCTGGTTTCAGAGAAGGTTGTCCTTTTCTCTCAGTAAAAATGGAGGTAGGAAGAAGGGGTTGGGGAAGAGGCATCAGAAGAGTAGCAGTTGAAGGGCTACGAGAGGAAAATAGGAATTTAACTGCATGTTTGGCAGCAGTGGAAGTAGGAAGGCGTAGAGATCCGGAAGGTGGGGATGATAGTGAGGAGGAAAATATAGTCACGACGAATGGGTCAGATGACGAAGGACCATAAATTAAACTATTGAGGTCAGTTTTGTTGGCTAGTAGCAAGCCAAGGCCGAAGCTCTCTAATTATGATGGAAATTTTTCCATAGAGGCATTGTTAGATTGGATAAGTGAGCTAGATAAATATTTTGAGTATGAAGAAATTAGCAAAGACAAGAGGATCAAGATTGTTGTCACCAAATTGAAGGGACATGCAGCTTTATGGTGGGATAGTGTATAGGCAGAAAGGAGGAGATTAAACAAACCAATGGTTAAAAAATGTGACAGGATGGTTGCTAGGATGAAGAGTAAGTTTCTGCCTAAAGATTATGAAATTTCCCTTTATAGACAAGTACATAAACTGAAGCAAAGAATGATGATTGTTAAGGAATATACTGAAGAATTTTATAAAGTTAACCTGAGAGCTGGTTATATTGAAGATACCCCTGAGAATAAAATGAGGTTTGTGAATGGTCTACGGATGGAGATCCTAGACAAAATTAGTATTCTTTCCCCTAAGACCATAAAGGAAGCTTATAAGAGTGCTTTGAAGGTGGAGGAAAAAATTGCTAGGAAAAAAAATGCCAGAAGAGGATGTGGTTCCGGTAGAGGTCAGGGACAAACCTTTGGCAGAGGTAGGATTTCCAACATCAATGAAGAGGTCAGTAGCTCAAAGACTTCGGGGCAAAGTGGAAGGGAAGGTAACAACATAGGAGGAAGGTCATACCAGTGAGGAAGAGGTAATGGCAAAGGAATAGGAAATGCCTATTAGTGTTACAAGTGTCACAAGTGGGGACACAAGTCCTTTGAATGTCCTGAAAATGAACAAACTAGGTAGAGGGGAGTGAATGTCGCTCAACCCGATGAAGAGGAGCTACGACCAAAAGGAGGTGGAAAACATGCTAGAGACTGAGGAAGCCTTGGTGTTGAACAAGGTATTGTTAAAACCAGCTAAAGAAGTAGCTGATCAAACATAAAGGAAATAATTTTTTGAGACTAAATGTAAGTTGCATGGGAAATGCTGCAAATTAATTATAGACAATGGAAGTACTTATAATCTGGTAGCTACTGAAATGGTGAGAAAATTTGGTTTGAAGAAGTTGAAGCACCCAACTGCATACAGGGTGTTGTGGTTGCATAAAGGCCACCAACTGTTGGTCGATGAGTAGTGTGAGGTAGAGTTTCATATTGGCAAGTACAAGGACAAGATGACTTGCGATATCATGCCTATGGACGTGTGCCATATTCTGTTGGGCAGACCATGGCAATATGATAGGAAGGTCATCCATTACAGGGCAACAAATTGTAACAAATTTGTTAAAGATGGGATAAAGCATACCCTAGTGCCCATGAAGGAAGAGGATGTTATACAAACCAGTAGGACAAAAGCACTACTGAGGCATAAAAGAGTTTTTGTGACAGATGGAGGATGATGAGGTGAAGTATCCATTGGTACAAAGGGCAAAACCAGTATTGATCCATACTGAATTCACCGACTTACCTAAGGAAATACAGGACATGCTGCAAGAGTTTAGTGATATTGTGGTAGACGATCTACCAGATAAATTACCACCGAAGTGGAGCATTAGTCACCATATTGATTTTATTATAGGAGCCAATTTGCCAAACAAGGCTACCAACTAGATGAGTCTAAAGGATAATTAAGAAATCTGGAAGCAGGTGTAGGAGTTGTTGGATAACAAACTAATTTGAGAGAGTTTAAGCCCTTGTGTAGTTCCGAATGTTTTATCTCCAAGAAAGGAGGTGAGTGGCGAATGTTCATGGATTCCCCAGCCATTAATAAGATTACTATCAGGTACAGGTTCCATTTGCCTCGGATGGATGATATGATGGATTGTTTGAGTGGAGCAACGTACTTTTCAAAGATAGACATGAAAAGTGGCTACCATCAAATAAAAATTCGAGAAGGTGATGAGTGGAAGACAACTTTCAAGACTAATGAAGGCTTGTACAAATGGCTAGTTATGCCATTTGGATTGAGCAATGCCCCTAGCACATTTATGCGGTTCATGAATGAGATGGTGAAGGAATTCATTTGAAAACTTGTGATTGTATATCTGGATGATATACTTATATTCAACAAGACGAAGGAGGAACATTTCCGACATGTAAGATATGTATTGGAAAAATTACAGCAGAATAAATTGCTAATAAATTTGAAGAAATTTTCTTTTTTCAAGAAAGAATTAATTTATTTGGGATTTGTGATTTCCAAGAATGAGCTAAAAATGGATTCGGAAAAGGTTGCATCCATAGTTAGTTGGCCATGCCCCAAAAGTTTGTTTGAGGTATGGAGCTTCCATGGATTGGTGAGTTTCTATAAGAAATTTATTAAAAAATTTAGTGGGATTTGTGCACCCATGCTGGACACCATTAAGAAGACAAATCAACCTTTCCATTGGACATAAATGGCAGAGAAGAGTTTTCAACTGCTCAAAAGCAAAATTACTGAAAAATCAATTTTGAGGTTACTAGACTTAAACAAACTTTTTCAAGTTTGTTGTGTGATGCTAATGGGACAGCCATTGATGCAACACTCAGTCAAGAGGACAAGCCAGTAGCATATTTCAGTGAGAAACTAAATGAAAGTAGGAAAAATTACACATCTTATGACAAGGAATTTGACGCAATGGTTCAAGCGCTGAAGCATTGGAAACATTACCTATTGGGCAATGAATTTGTCTTGATTTTATAAAATTCTGCATTGCAGTATATTATGCAGCAACATAAGCTGAACCATAGACATGCAAAGCGGGTGGAGTACTTGCATAGTTTTACGTTTGTGTTGAAACACATCAACAGTCAAGCCAACAAAGTAGTAGATGCATTAAGCAGGAGGAATTTGATCCTACAGGAAAGTACATTTCAAGTATTATGATTTGAACATGTTAAGGACTTATATGAGGCAGATGCAGATTTCAAGGAAGCTTATGAAGCTTGCCAAAATCCGTTGTTGAGAGATAACAGTTCATGGCTGGACTATAATATTCAGGAAGGGTTGATTTTCAAAGAAGGGCAGTTGTGTATTCCAGAATGTTCTATGAGAGAGAACTTAATCCAGGAAAAGCATAATGGAGATTTAGCTGGACATTTTGGCATAACCAAGACCTTGGATCAGTTGAGTCACTTTTACTATTGGCTGAAGATGCGCAAAGATGTATAGAGGTTTGTGACTAGATGCAAACTGTGTCAGCTTACAAATGGACACAACCAGATCACAGGGTTGTATACACCCTTACCTATTCCAAATAGACCATGGGACTCTGTTAGTTTGGACTTTGTCTTAGGTCTACCGAAGACATGACGAGGATTCAATTCCATCATGGTGGCGGTGGATTGTTTCACCAAACTGGAACATATCATTCCATGCAGGAAAACTAGTGATGCCACACATGTAGCACATTTGTTCTTTACCGAGATAGACAAATTACATGGCTTGCCGAAGTCTATTGTTTCGGATCGAGAAGTTAAGTTTACAAGACATTTTTGGTGAACCCTATGGAAACAATTAGACACCAAACTAAACTTCAACTCATATTATCACTCGCAGATCGATGGTCAAACCGAAGTGGTGAACCGAAGTCTAGGATACTTGTTGAGGAGTTTGGTTGGAGAAAATTCTTTACAGTGGGATCATGTGGTTGCACAAGCAGAATTTTCTTATAATGATTCATCCAACAAAAGCAAGGGTAGTAGTCCTTTCCAGATCCTATACGCAACGCGCCCACATGGAGTACATGAGTTATGGGATTTGGGATAGTTGGAGCATAGGAGTGCTGATGGGGAATATTTCGTCAAGGAAATCAGTGATCTTCATGAATAGGTGAAATTAAAATTACAAGACAGTAGCCAAAGATACAGGCAAAAGGTAGATTTGAAAAGGCGGGAGGTACAATTCAATGTAGGAGACCTGGTATTAGCACACCTATGCAAGGAAAGGTTTCTTAAAGGCAAATACAATAAGTTGAAATGGAAAAAAATTGGGCCTTGCAGGATTCTTTGGATTTTTTATGCGAATGCTCACGAATTGCAGTTACCCCCAGGTATTGGAATTTCACGCATTTTCAATGTGGCAGATCTATACCCCTACTCTATGTCAGATGAAGAAGATAGTTCGGAAAGATGAACACAGGACACACATAAAGAGAATGATTCATGGATTAAACAAATGCCCCCAGCAAAGCTTCTAGAAATCGAATAGATCCTAGATACCCAGGTGTCGAGACGGACTCGAAGGAAGGAGTATTTGCAGTACCAAGTCAAGTGGAAGGGTCATCCTATTGAAGATAGTTCTTGGTTAGATTTTGGCCAGATTCAAAGCATCGGGTACACTATTGTAGAGCTCATGGACATGAGCCATGAATTTAATTTACCCTAGGAGCCTGATGCAGGAGCATCTGAGTGAAGAGGAAATAGCTAGGATATGTTTTTATTTTCATTTTATTTTGACAGATAAAGAGGAAAACACTTCAAGTTTTTGTTTCATTTACTTTCATTTTGTGTCATTTTTAATTAAGGTTGAATCAACCATTTTTAGTTTTTAAATTAGACAAAATACGATTAGTTAGGAACTTGTTTGAAGAAATTGTTTAGTAACTGAGCAACAGTTCCTCAAACTATAAAGGAACACAATGTATTGAAAAGGAAAAATCATAGATGATGGGAGGGATGCCATCCAGAAGAGGGGAGAGAGCCCAGAAGTTGTAACCCATAATTATTTGAATTGCTATGATAGCTAACAGTAAAAAATATTTCATTTAATAAAGTAGATTAAATTTCATTATGTTCTCTGTGCATAGATGTCTTAGGCATCAAAACGAAAGTAAGACAGTGAAACCATTTTCCTTCTAAATTTTCAAACAAACATCGATAAGCATTCAGTGGCAAGAAGCATTTTCTAGACCGATAACTGAACAGAGGTACACCAACACATAAATTTCATTTCTCAACAAAACAAACCCCACGTACCATTACATTCTGCATTTAAACAAAAAAAATACATTTCCTGTACATGGAATTTTTATTTTTTTCGTTCAATAAAAATTCACTGTAAAAAAATTTGTAATCTGGAAATCGTGAAGGGTTCCAAACCCATGAAAACAAAACATATTACAGTCCATAGGTTATGCCTAAATCTTCTAGCGAGGGCATGAATACCTCAAAGATGACATACAGATACAAAGGACCTAAAACATCAAGGGTATAGTCGAGTCACAAACAAGAGCAAGTGACAAAACAACTACTGCAAAAATAGACACACAACAAAGCAAGCAAGGAACCCACTATAGCTATGGAAATACCCTATCCAGGTTTCCCTAAGCCCATGAATAGCCCCCAAGACGAAGCTATAGAGCAATGCTTTCATGGAAGGGCCTGCACACCACCATAAAGTAGGGCGGCAGTCAATATTGAGCCACAACAATCAAAAGGATAACAGTGGATAGCTAACAGGAAGGAGAATGAGGACCTTACCTGGAGAAGAATCGCTTTCGAGATGAAGGACAAGAGCCAAGACCCAAAATAGAGGGTTTCCACTAGTGAATGATCCATGAACATACTCGTCCTGCTCACCAAGGAGCCAGAGCATTAGGACCTTTAAAATGAGGGAGTGAAATTGAAACCAGAATGAGGAGCTTACCTGAAATTGACGGTACTGAGTCATCCTGTGCAGCAGCCAAGTAGGGACCTGAGATTTGTAGAGCTGTAGCATAACCAGACCCTCCACAAATAAACAAATCACCGCAAAACGAATAGAAAGGAGCTTGAAGAAAATAATAGAGACAAACAGAATTGCGAGAGGGAGAGGACCTGAAATCCTCCAAACATCAAAGCAATGAGTCACCACAAAGAACGAACAGAGGCATAGAAATGACAGACCACGGAGAACGAGCAGAGACACAACACCAATTAACCACAGAGAACCAACAAAGAACATTACATTGCCATACAGAGCAAACAGGGCATAATACTTACCATCCATCGCGAATACCAGGCGAGAACATAGAGCACCAGTAGAGCAAAACCATCGCACAGGAGAAATGACCTCCAAAACCCTTCGGTGGAAGAGATAACCCTTAGTCGCAATCCCAAGGTAATTACAAAGGGTGGGTAGCAAAACATTAAGCCACAATTAAGACACACACTAAAAACCTTGCCACCAAACTCAACTTTGAACCAAAGAATTAAGGTCAATAGCAATGCCTCCCTCCTCAGGATCACCACCACTATTTTATTTCTCTGTCGAGGATTTGGTCAACTGTAGTTATGGACAGTCAAGAGGCTAGGAATGAATTGGCTTGATGGAAGAGGCCTATGGGGATGTTATTCAAAAATCTAATGGGCATGTATGATATGATTACTAGGAGGCTGGAATTTGTGGAAAAGGAATGAAGTGAGAGGTCCAAATGGTGAAAAATAAAATGGAATGGGTGCAGACCCGCATGTAGTGGAGGCTCATTGGATGGTGATGGAAATTCTTCTCATGAAGACTACGACTGAGACGCTATATGGAGATCTAAGGATGATGAATGGGCAAGGCCCTCTAGAACTAGCGCCAATATTGCAGGTGGCTATTACTACAGGAGCGATGGAGGAAGATGGAAAAGACAATGGAAAACAGACGACATTTGGGGACAAATTGGGCCTTAACCCTTTCGGGAATTTTAGTTAAATATGATGTTTGTATTGTAGATAAAAGTTAATTTTGGCACAATGTTGTAAAATTGATTGATCTTATCAATGTAATATTTAGTCCAAAAATCCTGTGGAAGTAAGAAAGTTATGTTAGGGATGTAATGTAAAAAACAAATTTTTTGATATAATATATAAATGTTTATTTAAAGATAAAAATAAAAATAATATTTATAAAATAGGATGGAGTTATAATAAAAGTACTTATAATTAGAATGAAAATTGTTGTAGTCATGGTTCTTCCAGCTATAGTTTATTTGCTAGATTTTTTGGACTGGTTTTTGGCATCTTCTCTAATCAAAATTAGTAGGGATTTGTTGGAATCACAAGTTTGAGTTGTTAATTCTCCACATTTCGAATTCCCAAATATTTTTTAGGCTATCGACTTCATATAAGTTATTAAAAAACCTAGATTAAACAACAACAATAGAGAATTACAATTTTTGTTTGTTTGTCAAACTCCAACTAAAATTTCCAAAAACTCTAATAGTTAGACAATGACTTAAGGAATTTGATAGTTTCACTATTTTTACTTAATTATCCAAAAAGTCTAATTGTTAGAAATTGAATAAAAGAACTTCATAGTTTAATTATTTTAGTTAATTATATAATAAAATGTAATAGTTAGCAAGTTTATGTAAGTCTATTCAGTATTAATTATCATCATTAACAATTCTAAATTTACATAAACTAAAAATATTGTATTTAATTAATCAATAAATTATGGAAATGATTTCTATTAAATTAATTAATAAAAAAATTATTGTAGTTTTTTAAACAATTAAATTTCATATCTCTCGCATATAAATTCAATTTAAGTAATTCTATAATCAAAATACAATTCAATTTTTTTTTTAATTTTATCTCATTTTATTTGAAAGTGTATCACTGTTATTTTTTTTTAATGAAGTATTGTTTATTTATTTATTTTAGAGTTCTATTTTATATTTCAAAATTTATTAGATATAGGAATATGTATACTTTGATTTTATATGTTAGATTCAATATGTTACATGAAGCACCACTATTAATAGTAATAGGTTTAGTAGTCACTAATTGATGACTCATGGCATCTCCTTATTAGTCCCTGCCCTTCTGGGCTGGCAGGGACTATAATAATCGATTTGTGAAGATAACATTATTTTGGCACGATAACCAACAAACGTCTTATAACTTAAAACAAAGTTTGCTGAAATGACACAAGAACCAATACGATATTTTATATTTTCTTATTCTTTTAACCAATGAACGAATTTTTCATCTTATTTGGCCTCAAAACGAGGTATACGAGCTCAAAAGTTAGGACAAGTACAAGTGATTACAACAATTTGACAGTTTCATGAACTAATGCTATGTATGTTTGCCTTAGCATTAATCTCCTAACATTTAATGTTAACAATACTTATAGCGTATCATCTGTGCTATGTCAAACCATGGCTGCTGCCCTGCCATGTCAAATAATCCTTGCCGTGTCAAAATTGTCCTGCCATGTCAAACAATCCTTGCCGTGCCATGTCAACATTGTAATTTGCATGAGCAATGTTACTATCAATGTAAGGAAGGAGGATGGTATAACTAGCAGCCCATAACCAACTTTTCAATTGGCAGATTAATGCATTATGAACTATCTATGTATTACAATTGTTATCTGTTATTTTAGAAATGTTATGATACCTGTGTGTGTGTTGAATATGAGCTCATTGGCTCGCGCCACCATAGCTCTCGGCCGTGGCTTCCTGCCCCCTCCACCCTGCAAGAAGTAACACAGATAGGAGCTGCAGCTTCCAGACCTTGGCGCCTTGTTCTAACGTTGTTCGAGCAGATATGAGATAATAGGGGCGTTGAACCGATGCTTCAGGTTTACTTTAAAACCTGCAAACAAAATTTATAGGTGAGAACAAATTTATTTTAAGTTATATAAAGGCCACCAATATAGACGTAAAATAGTTTGATCAACGTTTATAGAAGTATCTTTCAGTTGGTCTCCTATAGAAGTATTCTTCTGTGCCTGGAAGCTCTTCTCAATTTCTTTATCCTTTTCGAAAACTTTGTATACCTTCTTTCTGTATATTTGTTTGGTAAGGTGAAGTCCGTAACTTTAAGAGCAGGAGTGCTCTGAAGCAAACAACCTTACCACGGAGATTTCGCTTTTATCTAAATCAAATATATCTACCCCTAAAATTTGAAGATTAACCAGCGGAGAGCTTAAGCGTGCTGGTACCTGATCTCTGGCTAACTCCTGCATTAAATTAGAAAGCATATACCTACATAAAAGTAAATATAAGTCATTCAATTATGAAAAATACAAAGACGAATTATCTAGCCTTTGATGATGCCCACAATAGAGCGGTCGTCCGGATGTAGCATTCTCAGCTCCTTCCGGACATCCTTGTACACTGCACTATGATCTCTGGTGAGTCGCTCTGCAGAAACAGTGGTTTCCTGTGTTTGGCTGCAGAAGGTCGAGATGCCCATAACGGCTCTGCAATCGCCTACATTTGCCGTGTGAAGCACACAGTCGGTGGCTATAAATCCCATTGCAGATTCTAAAATATTTTCCAAATTTATAATAGAAAAATGTCTATTAATTTTTTTTTAAACAAAAACAGATTCTTATTTTTAAATCTCATTCCAACACCAAAATTCATATCTATTGTACCTGAGAAATACCCCAGGTCTCACAAGCATCTACGATCTGTTGCATAACCTACCTGAAAAATACCCCAGGCCTCACAAGCATCTACAATCTGTTGCAGAACCTCTGTTCACCCATCGCCTTCCAATTTCTTCAAGTCTAGAACAGGGATTTGTTCAGTTGTCACACCATAATGAACTCGTGTTGTTTGAGGTTGCAGGAATATGGAAGGAACCTAAGTGATGCCTGAATCTGCAAACTATTTGACTGTTGTGATTGAGAAATCAGTGCATTCATCTACTTCTCCTGTCTTGATTCTTACTACTACTTTCTCCATTAATACCGTTTTATTGATCCCGATTGTCTTCACCACTGACTTCGTAATTCCTAGATTTCTCTGAGATTTTTAATTTTTAAGATCCATAACCACGAGGCTCTATGCAAAAGTCGAAGTCTTTTCAAATGCAAATGTGGATTGATAGACGTAGTTATGAATTCAAATCCATACTTTCTACAGAAAGGAGAAAATTCAAATCAACCGTTGACAGCCTCCGCAAAAGTTATGGTAGAGGAATCTGCTGCTACTGGAGCTGCACCTACCATCCATACACTTCGAGATCAAATTTGAGGTGCCTGAGAACGCTGACAATCTTGGTTTTTTGGAGAGCAATGGCAGTAGTTTCTGAAACGTTTGATTCTTGAGTAGGTCCCTCAGATTGAAGCCATGACGTGGGAGCAAGCTTAGACAAGAGGGTGGCTTCGTCATCCCATTGAAGCCATGACGTGGGAGCAAGCTTAGACAAGAGAGTGGCTTCGTCATCCCATTGAAGCCATGACGTGGGAGAAAGCTTAGACAAGAGGGTGGCTTCGTCGTCCCGATGCTGCAAGGACACGTGAAGTGCATGCAAACTGCAAGTTAGAACACTCGTTGCTCCAAGACGCTCCGCTGAACTGGAACCTTGTCCTCGTTTGGATAATAGTGGGCTGACGTGGAACATTTAAATTAAAAAATTATATTTTAGATGGCCAGATATGAAAAAGCTTTTCAGGTATATATTTAATTTTTATATATTTGCAGTCAAAGACTGCCATAACATATGGTTATAGATTACATATGTACAGGAGTGCAGTACAGATCTATGCGAAAACTGAAAACATTTAATAATATTATGATTGCATTTATATGGTTAAAGCTGAAAGTATATTTGTGGCCGAAAAGCCAACATGACACCGATATAATGATCTTCATGACGATTGGAAGAAGCAAATTTACTAAAATTAGTGTAACCGGGATACAATGGACTCATGGAATATTTTTTTAATCCTAATACCGTTCAGTCTCTCCATCGACTTCCTTGGCTGTTTTCATGCTTATCATTAAGATTTTCACTCTAACCCTAATAAGTATACTCATGATGTGAACAATATGATCATCAGCCATGACTGCATCACCATCAATGTCACGCTTAGTAGTTCTACTATCATTTGCAAGGAACGGTGCAAATTTATTGGCAGGATTATCACGTTGGTGTTTGATAACATTTTCAGAACCCTATCATTACTCAATTCAAACAAATAATGACAGCATAAGACGTCCAATGATGGAATAAATTTGGAAGACACCGCTTGATTTACATGCTTTAAGCACGCTTGTCAAAGCTAGAAGACAAACCCATACATCAACATTGCTTTTTGCTATTGAATTTACTCGATGTTTCAGACAAGAAAACGTGAACTAGGCTTCCCACGACTGTGTGGTGCCTTTCTTATTCAATCACCTGCAATGTTGATTGTCAAGACTGGGGACAGCTAGCTCGCCTTATCAAGCACATATAGTATCAAATTTATTCGCTGAGGTTCAAATTTTGTAAATATGTACTGAATTCGCGGACGGATCAATTCATATTTGGACAATCCTAAGAAGACAACCACAAGCTTTTCATCTTTCAGTTGTATATTTAATGTGTATATATCGTTCTGTGGTCCGACCCAGCCAACCGACGATTCATGGGTCGTCCTCCGGTTTGGTTACTGGTGGTGGTAGGTGGGAAATAGTGATATGTAAAGTATAGAATGGTGGTTGTGCTGTGGTCCAGTGGTAGATTTGTCTGTGATTCTGGTTCAATCTTCGATCCCTCTCACTCCTAGCTTTTCATTATCGTTTCCTTTTAAGTTTTGTCTCGTGTTTATAAATGGAGCATAAGATGAATGGAACTTGGAGTCAGTCAAAGTTCAAGGTTGGATACTCTTGAGTCTTGACTTCTTTCCCCGTTGTGTGAATATTAAATGCTGTTGTAATATTATTGCATTCTTTACAATTTGTAATGTTGCAATATATACAAGGCAGTAGTCTAAATAAATCATGAGGGTGTATTTTAATTTGTATATATAATTTGGAATGATATATTTTAAGGTTACATATTCTATTTATACACACTGTTTTATTTTTAATATTACAGTGAAATTATTTTACAGTGTGAACACTGTATTTCATCTCCCTTTACGTTTCAATGCTTCGCTGTTTTTTTTGTTTTTATATTTAAAAGTTAGTTTGTTACTTCAAAATTCCATGTCACATTATTTCAAACTTTTAAAATTATTGCAGTATATATTAAGATTCATTTTAAGTAGTTATTCAGACTGCATTCATAGAGATCAAATTTGTTAACGTGTAAATATTTTTCAAGTATAAAATTTAAAAAAAAAAAATACATAAATAACCCTGAGCTTTACCTTCTGTCCATAAATTCACTTTAACCTACAATTAATTAAATGCACAACTAAGTCCATCACAGCAGCTCGCCTCCTTTGGTGGCTTGTCCATCGACCATAAAGACTTCTACCAAGTCAGCTTGCAACGATCTATTATTAGCTACCGACAGGATCTCCTTTTCTTTGAAAGCGCAGACACGCTTGACTCACTGATTGGACAGTGGAAGTCCCAAGCACAGTGGAAGTCCCAAGCCAGCCTCGTTTGTTAGCTGGCGCTTGCATCTCCAATAAATGTCTTTCATATTCATATTGGATAATATCAAATCAGGCCATATATGTATTTATGTATTTATTTCTGCACCTATCAGAAATCTATCCCGCATTCAAGTGTTGCGATCTTCCACGGCCTTCCCTATTTGATTGTACAACACGTTTCTCTGTTTACCCACTGTATTTCAATCTTTTCAAATGATTACATCTTACTTCTAATAAAATATTCACAAAAACCCAGTGCCATTCACACTTAAAACCAGCTTCCAAACATCCTGAACTCTTTTATAAATTACCTTCAGCACCTACATATTGACATACATCTCGCTGCTTCACATAACATGGAATCCATTAGCATAAGCCAACTTACTGAACTGTCAGCATTGTTTCTCTTAGCACTTGTCCTCATGACTCTTTTGATTATGGACATCGTAAAAGTAGAAGCACAACGAAAAAAGAAAGCAAGAAACAACCACTAACAATAGGAGCATAGCAATATGAGTTACAATGCATATTCTTCAGTTATAGGCAAGTTTTAAATTTATGCAAGCCAGTTTATGTATCATGCTCATGTGAGTTTTGAATCACTGTATTTCTATTTCAAAAGTTAAATATGCCATCCTTTCACATTTGTACTATTTTGAATGATATCTTAGTCATCGGAGTTATCAACACGAGTAGCAGCTGCAGACCTTCTGTCATGCGGAAAGAGTTATTTTTGCTGACAAAACTAACCTCCCTAGGAGTCTAAGACTCTCTAGTGACAAACAAGACAATTAAGAGCAATCCTTCTCTAAACATGCATTATTTTATGAGAAACCAAGTGTTTTTCGATCCTACCTCAAGTCCAACGCTTGTTGCAGCAGTCCAGCCTCGTCGATCCAGATGAGCTCCTCCTTCACTTTAAAACCTGCATACACTAACAATCAAACGATTACATAAGACTTGAATATTTCATAAAACAAAGCATATTCAACATATAGACCAAGGAGTATATGAAACAATTCATTAACAACAAATCATTGAGAAGAATGGACTTATTTGTATTAAGGAAACAAAAAAGAAACCATTACAACCTGAGCCTTGGTGTTGTGCAAGTTCCTCCCACGGTCCAGCAAGAGTTTTCCTCTACTTTACAAGCTCACCCACTTCCAAATGAAACAAGAAAGGATGGTAATCTCTCCTCACAAGCTTCTACAAGGAAGTCCTAATTCCAGCAGCATCTACCCTTTGGAATGTTCAGCTTTCAACCTCCCCTCCTCTGGTCCAATGCCTGTATTTTATAGTGTTCTAGAGGAAGTTAATCAGGTCCAACATCAATGGGATACTCCCCTCTTTTGGATGGGGTAGTTCCTCTCTTGATGGGATAAGTTCCTCTTTCATAGGGATGCATGAACCATTTGGAGGCGCTCAATACACGTCAAACAATCTTCTAGAAGGCTCTAGAAGTGACCACAAGTAACTTTTTTGAGATGAAACTCGCGCCTTTTGACCTTTACAGGGGTACGCACCCATCCTTTGGCTTACAAAGCGTACAAGTACGCAGGTACAATGAGCTTGGGATGCGTACACGCAGGCAAGGTAGAGAGAACCTGCGTACCCAGAGATAAACATGATTTTTAATGACTTTCTCTCTTTTTTGAAGTTTTGACATGGAGAGCAGAGGTATAAGGCTTGACAAGGAGGATAATATGACTATTGATGGAGCCATATTAACTGCAGATAGTCATGGTGACAAATTTCAGTGTAACAGATTGCCCCCTAAAGTGCGAAGCCTGTAATAGATAAGGTTTTATATCATCTAGGAAGGGTGAAGTACTTTATCATTTCAAGATTATCTCGTGGAGAGCTGGTTAAATCTGCAATTTCAAAAACCAAAAACAGTAAGTATATATCACGCTGAGTAGAGCATTCCTATCAGATCAAAACTTAAACTAACAGAACTAACTATTCTATACAGAATGATTTTATAATACATCATAATCATAGACTCGTGTAGACACAGTATGGACGTAGCCATCTGTTTATGATTGGTCTACAATATAATGAATACAAAACTCCTCACAGCCTGGATGGTGGAAACTAGATCCAGGTCTTCATCTCTACTTCCCGAATTGGTACGATTCTAGCCATGTGAATAAATGAGTCGATGTCGAACATGGTAGAAACCACTTGATTACCAGTCAATGATATAAACTGTTAACAAGTGTGAGAGAGACCACCAGTAATGTCAATGGTTCTCAAAGTACCCAGCACAATCCATGAGATGTGAATGAATGAATCAGTGTCGAACATTTCATGGAATCCTTCGATTGCAATTCAATGATGAAAACTAACGTCGAAGGTGAGAAACCTGCCATTGATGCATGCAGACCTCAAGGTACTGATGATTTCTAAGTCAACTTTCTAGATAATGTGCTGATGTTGATAGAAAGCGACCCGTCGCAGGCAAGCCCACAACATGAAATCATAGTTCAAGCTGAAGAAATGTTGTTGCAAGGACTGACTCAATGATGACACAATGAATGATAGGTATTTTGTGATTGAATGTTTTGTTTATAGACCTCTTGAACACATAACGACACAACAGATGGTTTGGTGATAGATGACTCAAGGTCGACTCCCATAACCCGGGTAAAGATGTCAAATGATCTTGGTCAACTGTGAGATAAAGGATTTCCCAACCTAGGTGAATGAATAAGTGTCGTGTTCAAGAGTGGTAGCAAGGTTTTTCTTGAGACAAAAGG